>CAEMYA010000158.1:3310093-3351235 GCA_903131615.1 Diplodus sargus | reverse complement strand
TTCACACTCCTACTGCTCCCGACTCTCAACTGCAAGAAAATGACTTGCAAAGGTTGGTCTGTCGATTAGAGGTGCTGACATTTGTAATGTGTTTTCTCTCAGCTGTAGGCTCAAAATAATGCTGCTGACAGAAAGGGTAGAATCAACAAGTACGGACAGCCACAAATGTACTGCTGATGGTCAGGAATGTACAGGAGGGATTGTTTCAATTTGAGTCCAGGTGACAGGATTGTTCTGTTTGGGTCTGTCAGGGAACTGAAGGATGAAGGATCAAAACATCACTGGTGCTATTTGGGTTCTTTGTTCAAGTGCAATGAAAGTTGTATTGACCCCTTTCTAGATTTGGAACAGATTGGAGCTTTTGACATCAGATTGTGACTAAAATGATGGTATTATGACAGTTTAGCCAGCTTGCTAACCAGTGTTGTGCCTGAACGCGTTCAATGAACGATCGTTCATGAACTCCTTCATATTTTGGGCGAACGTGAACTGAATGTACGTATTTCTTCCTGATGAACGTTAATTCATCCTGACCGGACAGAACACTGGCAACACCAGTCACCACAGAGTCGCACCGCCGCATGCGTCATCAACAGGCTAAGCATGGAGGCAAAAACAAATAAACAGCAGCACTACCTCAGACTCTGCCTCCACCATTAATACGGCATCTTCGTATGATTAATTAAAACCATTTTATGAAAAGGTCAGTGATGATCCAGGTGGGAAAAATCTGACCTTTTTGTGTAAACTTTGTAAACTAAACCCGCCAGGTTTCAAGAAGCAACTCCGTACATCAACAACGTCAACAGCGAATCTGAAACGGCACATTGAACTAAAGCACACGGCGAGACTTTCAAAGTATGTGCGAGTGAATCAAAAATCTAAAGACACAGCAACGGTGAGCCAAAACAGACCCTCAACCACCCAAATCACATTAACGGCGTACAGTAGCGGCTCCGCTGTCTTCATCTCCCAGCCGCAGCAGGACAACCTGGTTTTGCAGTATATTGTCAGAGCTGCAGTTTCAGTGTTAAAACTGATAAAATAAAAGCTGTCTGTGGTTCTATATGGGCTGTGGCAATACATTAGAAAAATGATAGCTTGCAGCAAGTAAAAACAAACTATGAACTAGTTCATTTTGGAACTGTGAACTTTGTTCAAAATTTTTAATTATGAACTATGAACTGAACTAGTTCATTTTAAAATTGTGAACTGAACTTTGAACTAGTTCAAGTAGAAAGTGAACTTTCCCAACACCGTTGCTAACTAAACTAACTCCGAGCCTTTAAGATGAATAAAACGATCTACAGCTTTGAATATGCTGACCAGGCGTTCGGTATGAGCCACTTGTTGAAATCTGGCACCAAGAACGTTGGAGTGACAACACCGTGTCCCATGGGTTCCTTTGGTTCTGTCACTCCTGGGAAAGAGAAGAAGTGCTGCTCACAAAGCAGGGCTCAAACTGCCATAACCAACCAGCCAGTTTTGGAGGATAATTATCTCCTTTCAGCTTTGCTTCTGAAGACACTTTCCATCCACACATGTAGATTTACCTCTCTGCCTCCCAGTGCATCTGTGTAAACTTGAGTCCAGCTGGTGTTCTGTGAACACACCTTGTAAGGCCTGCATGAATACCAACACTGACACTTGCCAGTACTCATTCCACAAGTCTAGAGCGGCGATCCACCTGGCAGCTCTAATCTGCAGCAAGGCATTGATCCATGGAACGGGGTATGCACACTCCTTTTCAGTCTCCCTGTGTGTGGAGCCACACCAAACATATGGGAAAATCCAATTTGAAGAGCAACAGAAGTAGCTGAGCAACACGGTAAATTGGGCTGCACAAACGATCGAAATACAATCGCAATCACAACATGGCCACAATAAGTGCATTATCCAAATTTGACCCTATCTTCCATGTTTGGCATCAACAAAGTTTCCACTTGCTGCCACTGCAGCCTGATGAACACTTATCGACCATACTCCAGGGAAAGTGGTGTTTCACGCCAGGATTTGCAGTGGAGTGTGATGGTTTCTTCTTAAAGCAAGTGTGCTCTGACACCAGGTGACGATACCTTTTCCTCCATTTTCACTTCCCGTTACAAGATACTGTAGAATCTCTGAAAAATCCTGCTTTTGTACAGCCCTCGGCAGGATGACATCTAGAAGTTTCTCTGGGTTAATCCACCTTGTCTTTTAAGCAAAAGTTAATTCTGTTTGGCCAAGCCCAGTACACCCTTTGCTCCTAGCCCTTAGCCCTCCGTTTGAGTGTTGCCCCTAACCCCAACCGAGGGTTATGAGAACTCTCTGTTGTTACAGTGTAGTATGGTCCTTTTATTTATAACAAGCAACAAACGTTCACTACGACTTTGGGTCTGTTATTTGTGAAATGCGTTTGAACGTCCCACAGTTTGAGGCACTTCAGTGTTGCATGATGTTATGTACATGTACAGAACTCTGTTCAGAGGGGCAAGAGCTCACCAATCAATGAGCCGTGGCGGTAAAAAATGGAAATTGGATTGGGCCTTTGTCATTCTGTAGGACCTGGCAACTTGTTTGTAAAGAAAAGGGAGATATAGAGGGATATTCTCTTGTGGTCTTTTGTGTCCTGTGAGCATTGAAAATGGGATGAATCACAACTCCAAGCTACTGACATAAGCATAATTTGGCAGTCTTTGAATGGTGGTTAATTCATTTGAGAGGGAGTTCAGGGTCGTCATTAGGCATAGGCGACCTATACTGTCACCAAGGGTGCAGCCGGCAGAAGGGTCAGCAAAGAGGATGAATTTATTTTTGTAATTAATCCTAGACACTTAGTGCACTCACGTTCAACAGGAGTATTTCATTGCTAAACAAACCCGCTACTCGCTCTGCTTACAGGCACTTCTCAGGATCTGCAGATATGTGGAGGTGATCTATTTAGTGCTGAAGCTCTTTGAAACATTATTAATACAAATGTGTGGATACCACTGCATAAGAATCAAATATATGGGTACATACTGTAAACAGCAAATAGGCTGTAATGATAAATGATCTAAAATTGAAGGCCTCACACAACGGTTTCACATGGACAGCCTCTATAGAACAATAACAATTACTACAGGACACCTGTATGTAAGCGCGTCAACCATGATTTATCTTGCTACCTTCACCCAATGTGGGAATGTGCCCAGTCCTGTAGACTCACATCTGCTGCTTAATACCACCTTTGCCAACATCTCAGCAAATATATGATATGTAATGCAGTATAACATCCAGTACGAAGACTGTCAGAGCTGAAAGCTGCTATTTACATAGAGATTAGGTCACATCCACAGGACTGGGAGCAGCTGGTTGTAATGGTTGCGGGGAAAGTATGCATTGGCATTTGTGTTTTAATATGTGTATAAAGGGTATGACAGTACCAGAAGCTGTCTCAGTGTATAATCATACCCAGAATATTATAACAGGATAAGTCATATGTACCATATTGACATTTCTACAGTAGGTGTCATATCATGTTCACATAACATATTGACCTTGTCATGTCCAGAGGTGGAGGAGATGGTGGGCCAGTTCCATGAAAGAAAGCCACCAAGCCAGTGACCACTGTTCAAGACTGCGTGACAATATTTGTAACAACGACATTACTGGATGTTTTTGAGGCATACTTTGGGACAATTTCCAGCTGTGTTTGTGGTGACCAAAGGTATTTCAAAACAAAACATCATATTTCCCTGAACCCTAACCAAGTGTTGCCAGCTATTACTGTGATGACTGGGTTGGTGGCAAAAGTCGAGAGGAAATTCAAACTATTAAAACTAAACTATCTAAATAACTTGGCTATGAAAAGAGAGATGCCCTCAGGGCGCCACCATGGGTGTTGAAGCCATTATACTAGAATGGAACAAGTCCCATCCACTCTCTCAAATTATTAGTTTCACCCCCCCACTTATACCATGTAGAAAATGCAAAAATTCTATTTGCTCTTTTCAGAGCCCTCTGTCAGTGCTCATCGAATCCATCCTGCTTTCTTACTGGGAACACTCCCAAGTCAATGAAATTCTGTACTGCCTTTTCACAACTACCTTGCACCCAGGCAGATTGACACACGCCACTCAAGTTCGCTAGGAATTGATGGCTGAATGCCAGGCAGCTAAGTTAAGGTGGGTCAGACACTTGCCGTGTGCAGCCTTGAACAAAGAGAGAATATGAGGTGGGAAGACGGGAAAGAAGAATGTAAGATGGCAAACATGATTAAAAAGGACTGTAAAGAAAAGAAGCGACAAATTAAACACATGTTTCACCTTTCACATTTTAATTTTCTTATCATATCTCTAAATCGTTTAATTGGTACTGCAGCCCCTCTAGTACATTAGGTGATAGAACTGGGCACCTGATAATTGTGTCAGGTCATGAAATGTATTCAATAAAGAAAAAGAAAAAGAAAAAGCTCCAACCTCCTTGAGTAAATGTTGGTGACTAACTGTGTCACATTAATTTAGATATTTAATTAGATGTTTTGGTTGTATGCATCGGATTTTAAGTTATTTGCTGCTTAAAATGTCAGCGTCGGTATCTGTCTGTCTGTGTGCCTGTGCCACAAAGCTGTTCGAAATTAGTCTTTAAATAAATGTCTTTACTTTTAGCTTTTTAATATCTTCAAATCTGGATGAAAATGCATATATAAAATGCATAATTGTTTTTTCATGCTTGTTTATCCAGATAAAAACAGATATCCACCTGTTTAAAAGAACCTGAATACAAGAAATTATATCTACTGTGTTTCTGGGGAGAACCTCCAGAACCTCGTTAGATTGTCCATTGTCCCACCATATTTTTGATGCTTCACGCCCACTGGTGCTGGTGTATATCTGACTTAGGGCACCCCAAAATTGCTAGAATGGGCCCTGAGAGAGCCGGTCTTTAGATACAACCTTCTTTTCTTTTAGAGATCTTGTGTCTGACTCCAGGCATAGCGCACAGCCACAAACCAGTGAGAGTATTTCAGGTGGTGGTGATTGACAGCTTGGATTTTATCTGCCACCAAGCTCCCCCACCTGCACAAGTGGTAGCCCGAGCACACACATAACAGCTTCTCAGCAGGGACCAGTCTTAAGAGATTCCGTGCCTCACACAAACTGCTGTCACAGTCTCTATTTGTTCTACGGAGCTATACAGGTTCATTTTTTTGAGAGATTCTCGAGAGTCCATAACTCAGTAGAAGGTCAATGTTTTGTGCTACTTAAAGATTTCTTGACAAGCTTGTCATCGGTCCAAAATGTTAAAAAAGTGAGAAAAATTTGCAAAAGTAAGCAGCGACAATTGCGGAAAACAACTAATCAAATAAATAAAGTGGAGTAAACAAGCTGGGAGCGATGACAGCCGCAGAAATCAGAGGTAGAGAAGCGTTCAGAATGGAAGACAGCTAGTGTCCTACATTGGCAATGTATGAGTCTTTGTACTTTGGCTGGGAAAACAACGTCTTTACTCAGAGCAGTGTAACAATTGAAAGTTGTTGTTTTTTTGTATGACGAAAAGGCTTGAAGAGTGAACCTCAGATCTGACCCTCAAAGTAGAACTTTGTTATACTGGCTGCATCATGGTACGTAGTAGTGTCCCTGCAGTTTTAGATTAAACAAATTTACAAGACAAGAGGCACCATGTTGGCTATTTTAGACATTTATTGAATGCATTTATGGACTTAACAAGGCTTTTTTGTTTTATTCCTTTAACAAGATGACAGTTGCTTAAAACACAATCTTACAAGGAAGTAAAGAAAAAGAAGAAAACAGTGATTAACCTCCCTTCTGCACCCCTATAAAACTCCAGTCATTTATACCTCTTTTAATCAAACATTAAAACAGAATTATGCATTGAAATATCCTGGGCAGAGCAGTAAAAGGGTTAGTGGTTTCAAGCCACCTAGCCGCTTTCAAGCTGAGTCAAATGTCTTTCCGAAACTCGACAGCCTGAGCTGTTGGGGGCATTGCTATTCTCACCGAGCTCTTATTCTGATTGTTGGTGGTATGAAAAGCTCCATGTAAATGCAGCCGGGGTTCCAAACACTCCACTCTCCCGAATACCCTCCATTCAAGAGGCGGGGGATGGGATAAAGAGAGGCTGGAGATCCCGATTCCCACCTCTGTCCTTGGTGCCTGCGTGGATAGCTAGTGGTTTTGCTCTCCACTCATGACAAGAGCGGTCTGATCACTGTGATTTAGCCTCGGCGGAAGACGGAGACTGCAAAAACAAAGCAAAACAAAGATGTGCAAACATGACTCAGAGACACACGGGCCCTCTCAAAACCATTCATCTCAGAGAACTAATACAGGCCAAAAATGAGAATAGTCCAGACAATCATGAGTCAATTTCCTGTGTCTCACCATAGGTATATCAGTTCAACTAATGATGTCATTTACTGAGTGATACAACCAACACAGTCTCATCCATCCGTGGATAACAAATAACATCTCTACTCTTTCAAATTGCATGCAGTGCATATGCAAATGTACAATCTTGACCTCTGTCGTCGAAAAAAAAACAAAAAAAACCCAAAATAGATGCATATCAGTTGATTTAGGCAATGAAACAACTTGGTTTGGATCAAGCAAACACAATGTAATATATATATATATATAACAGAAGTTGAATATAAGACTTTTGACACTGCACTTAGCCCTGGAGCAAAGCATCTGTTGAACCTTTTCAGCCCAAGGCTAGGGAGCTGTTAGCTGCAGGCTAAGAAAGCATTCACACTGGCACATTCCAAAGTGGGCTACCCCCATCTTAAGCCAGGGGGTTGCTGGTCCTGCTCTGGAGCAGAACTTGTGGGGTTATTCAGTGAAAATTGACCACATACAGGGCTAAAAGTCAAGTGTGTCACTCTAAAATGTAATAAAAACAGCAAACGTCTTTGAGTATTGGATAAATTGCTGTACAAGAACAATGTATTATTATTTGCTACATGCTCCAGCGGATATCCAACCAGGGCAAGTAGAAGTGCCGTGTAAATCGTCAAGCCCTGATCTTAGGTTAACCCTGGCTTAACTATTCCAGTGTGAAAACGGGCTAAGATATCTCAGGGTTAAGTCTCAGGGCTAAAAATGCTGTGGAAAGCCTTTATGGTGTCATAAAAGTTAGGACAAATAAATATTGACCTTTGATTACACACGAGAGAGGAACACCAATCTCAATGAGCGGTTTGACCCATCCATCAATCCAATATCTACCTGACTAGGACTTTCTCACGTATTACTGTGAAGTTCACCTGATATTTTTTATGCATGGTATTCGGTGCATCTGATTTCCACAAAATGTGATATAATGTGTACTGCACACAGTTTTAAAGCCTAAAGTTGTGGTATTTGTGCACAGATTGAAGAGATTGGGTTTAAATAAATACACTTACTAGCAAATACATATTTAATATACTGTACCGCAAGGGCTGCTATTGAAATTACAGCATTCAGATATGAACAGCTAATGCACTCTGAACAGGAACAAGCAGAATCTGAACTTTTGCAGTGGTATTTGTAGATTGGCACAATATTCTGAATGCCTCGCAGCCTTCTTCTCAGTTGGGTAAAATGCCAGAGTCGTAACTCAGTCAAACAGAAACACGCAGACATCATCACACGCTGCTTCAATCAAATTGTCCTGAGGCAGCGAGATTTCAGATGTTCATTGAAGATAAACTTTGATAAATTGACGTCGAACTTGTGAAAATAGCCTCAGTTCCTGGCTTATAATCATCAGATTTAGCCTTCTTCAGTTGGCCGATCATCAGTAATCCAGGTGAACCAGACCCTAACCCTAGGTCTGAATCTTTCACATACTGTATACATTTATGAAATATGAGGAGTATAAATGGCTGTAGAAAACAGGAACAAACCACAGACAAAACAAGCACAATACCAAGGAGTTTTCATAAGCAGGTCTTGTGTAAGACATAAATCTTCGTTAGGTTGGTAAGCAGAAGACATGTTTGTTAAATGTGTCCCTGTTCCATTTTGTATGCCCTTTAAATGGATCATACACACGGAATAGTCCACCAGAGGCATTTTACTGCTACTGAAACATTCTAATGAAATCAAGCTCCCTGTTTTGGCCAAACATTGGTCCACGCCAAATAATATTGCTTCATTTATCACGCTGCACCTTTCCAGAGTACATTTCCTCAAAGGGGTTTTGCTCCGGTGTCTCATTCAGATGGAGAAAGTGACCAGCTGGGTTACTGCCAGTTTAATGTTGCATGAAGTCAGGGGTTCAGTAATGGATGCTTGGCTGAAATGGTCCCGGACAGAAAAACCCATTCTGACAAACAGACCCTGTCCAGTCGTCTGCAGGGACACGGTGACCGTCTGCAGACTCGCCACAGAGAGAGGACCTCTGCCTCTTCGGAAATGATGTCCCCTCTCGAGCACAAGGGAGTGGTGTCGCTATCTCTGGGGCACGCACTTCATAAAAACCTGAAGTCACACAAGGCAACTTTCATCTATTTCTGACATGTCCCGTTGTTTCAGTCCTGTGACATGTCTGCTGTTCCCTCCCTGTATCTGTCACTTGCTGTTTATTTCCCTCCTTTTTTCCCTTCCATCTATCCCGATGTCACTATGAAATGACTCAGACACTCGCAGGACCTATCCTTTTCATTGTTTTCAAGTCTGGCATTTTACTATAGATGTCTGCTTCGAATATGCACTGGCGGTGTCAGTAAAAGCTGACAAGCATTCAGCAGTCCCCGCGTTACATTGGGGAGACAGCTCTCTGCTTTACAGAATGTATTTCTGTAGATTATTTGCACTTTAAAGTCACTCTAGACACTCTTACATATCCTCAGTGGCCTTCCAAGTCTGTTGCCCATCTATCAAGTATTCTGTTTCACCTCAGCTCTATGGGACAGTAAGTAATGTTGAAAGAAAGATCTTGAAAGCACGATATCAGTAAGGATCTGCTTGAAGGATGTTGCGTATTCCCTCAGTGGTGACGCTTGTGTCCTGACCACTCACAGAAAGTTAAGTTATATGCCATGACTGTGCAAAAAAATTAAGCAAGAATCATTGGAAGACGACAGCGCAACAAGAGTATGATACTGCAGTGTGGCTCTATGGATAGCAGTCTGTGATGTATAAAGGAACATCTGGGCCCTGTTCATTCATGCAGAAATAGATCAAGTCTCTTCATTGGGCAGCCTAATCACCATATGCACCAAGCATCTATTATTTGGTTTCGCACCCTCTTAACCAACTAACTAATGATAAGGTGATTTAATCGTGCAGCTCTGGTCAAGTTTAGGTACAAGGTTAGGAAAAGATGTTGTTTTGGCTTAAATTTAGCCACAAACATGGTTGGAGATCTCCTGAGGGCCCCTTTAAAAAATACCTGGTACCTGGTTGGAGATGTCCCCACTTCCCGCAGTGTCAGGCTTTCAAATGTTGAATCATGTGGCCCCTTGTAAAAACTATCCAGCTGTTTCACACTATGTCAAATTGGCTTCAAAGCTCGGCACATTTCACGCGGGCTTTGAATGGTGAAGTCAGTCCACAACTTTGATCTAGACTGAACAGTTGTGTGATTAGAGGTGGAAATAACCAACCACTTGAACTACTTCAAATCAAGTTGAGTTCTTAAAAATAAGAGCTTCAAAGTCACTGACTATGTACTTAATTCCCCTTTTTTCCAAAAGATAAGCATAGTCATTAGGTCAAGCCTTCAATTGCTGCTAAATAGACTCTCGGTCTTGCTTTTCTCTAGCACGAGCAAGGCTCTGTTTTAAAAGCATACAAAATTATTAAATTAAAGCCTTCTAAGTATCCAACATGGCTCCAAAATTACCCTAAATCCACAGTACGTTGCTCTTGCTGTGTTTTTTAATCAGTCCATGTAGTTCCCAGGCAATTAAACTCACCAATATAATTGTCTTTATAGCCTTGTTCTCTGAATGGAAGAAAAATGTTACCCCCAAAAGCTTGTAGACTTCCATTAAATTAAACAAAACAATGTCCAGAAATGAATCAATCTGCATATAATATGAACCGTTACTGTGTCATCGTCGACGCTTCACTATTGATCTGAGTGTAATTGCATTCCCACCCAAGGCCCCTCAGGAGCGAAGACGCGCAATTAAACAGAACAGGTGACAGTGTGGAGCCGTGTAGCTCAATAAAAGACTCCCTCCATCGGGTAATTAAAAACCATCGTATGTCCTAAATGAGCAAAATCAAGGTCTCTTCCTCTCCTTTCATTTGTTCATCCATAAACCCTGGAGGAAGGACAGAAATATTTCAGTTTATTTGGAGCTAATTGAGCAGCTTCAGCCAGATAAAAGCTATGTTTTCCCACCTGCTGTGCGACTGGAATTGTCCTGGCAAGTATTTTCCCCCGGGGTGGGACATTAGCAGCTGACTTGCCAATAGTAGCAGAGAGGACTAGGGTGGTTTGAGATAAAACAGAGGGAGGGGGAGGGAAAGGCATTTAGACAATTTGCTTGCGGTGTAGTTGTGACACATTTCAAACTATTTTACTGACAGAAGCTTAAATGATTCTACTCACCAATTCTACTCACCCTCATGCCGATGAAAAGTGTGATGAAGCGTTGTGGTCAGCAAAACATTGTATCAATATTCTTCTAAGCAACGAAGTAGACTAAAACAAAATGACTCCATTCAGCCCAACCGGTGTAATCCAAGCCTTTGGGAGTGTCAAGATCCCAAGTTGATTTGATAAGATGTTATTTACACCCCTTGATTCACATTCAAGCTTGTGGACCCACTGAAGATGGGGCTGAGTGCACGTTAAGGCTTTAGCTTAATGGCTACATTCCAATCCAGTCTGATTTCTAAGAGGTTGAGTCTCTACTACCTCACCTATTTCACTGTATGACCAAGAAAGCATGTAGCTAGATTTGGCAAGAACCATGTAAACAACTTGGGTGTTTTGAATTTAAAATCAGAATAAATTAAAAAAGATAATGTTAGTGAACTGAAGAGTGAATAACATTAACTCCTTGTAATAGTCTCAAAGGCACAAAGATCACAATCAGCTGTTAGCTGAAAAACAAACTCTTATATATATGTGTGTGTTTATTTTTTCAATGCACATCTGTGAACACGTCAAAGACGAATTTCCACTGCTTTTTGCAGGGGACAATATAGTTTATCTGATTTCTCTGATTTCTGATATACACTCGCAAAAGCAAGGATTCCTAGAACTGCACTCCTGCCTACTCTACAATGTACTCAGGTCGTCAACTACGATGCTATGGGTTGCTAACTCGGATCGGCCACCAACCCAAAGTGTCAACATTTGACAAGTTTGGAATGAGACTAGAAAGTCAGCTATTTTACAAATTGAACCTTGGTGCAAGTAATGTCTTTCCAAATCAATTGGGGATCTTGTGGCTTAGATTCGGATTAACCAGATAAGCTGTATGGAGCCATTTTATGATCCTATTTACATTTTAAAACATGTCTTCATCTACCTCAGTTGTTGAGGAGAGTGTTTACTGTTAGTCCACCATTTTCCATTGGCATGAGGTTGAGTCGATAAGTCGACATTTTCCTAAAATTCTTGTCAATGTTTTCAGCATTGATAAAACTTGATATGATCAAACATTCACCAATGCTATTTAGTAGCTTTTGGTACATTTTGGAATATAAAATATGTTTTTAGGCTTGCTTTATATCAAATATAGTGAAAAATGGGGTGGTCAAAAATATTAGCCCCCATGATGGTGTGGTCAATAATATTACCCCCATGTGAATGTATGCTTTCAAAACACACTTAATTAACCAATCAGCTTTCAAACCACACCTGTACAGTCAACTGGCTTCCTAACAACACCTGAGCATTCAATCAGCATAAAAGAACTCCAAGGAACAGGGCACTTGAACACATTATTGAGAGGGACTACTCTTACTCACCATGCCAAAGTCAAAGGAAATCAGTCTTGAGCTCAGAAAGAAGATAGTGGAGGCTCATGATAAGGGGGAAGGCTATATTGCCATTTCCAAGTGTTTCACAATGTCAAGAACCGCTTTACTTTGCATTATTGCCAAGTACAAGGAGACAAATTCTGTAAGACACAAACCTAGGTTCGGTCATAAGCGCAAGATTTCAAGAACTCTGGAGAGGAAAATAGTCAGAGATAGCCCCGGACATCTGCCAAGATGATTGTTGCTGGTGGCCTTCAGGGCCATCGTCCCAGAAGATCCCTTTTACTCAAAGAGCAGCATATCATAGCCAGACTGAGGTTTGCCCACGAACATTCGAAAGGTAAAGATGAGTTTTGGAAGTCTGTGCTTTGGTCTTATGAGACTAAACTGGAACTATTTGGGCACATGGATGTTACTTATTATTGGCGAAGAAAGGGAGAGGCCTTCAACCCTAAAAACACAGTTCCCACAGTTAAACATGGTGGTGGGAGCATCATGCTATGGGGCTGTTTTGCAGCCTCGGGCACAGGGAGCCTTGCTCAGATGCATGGCATCATGAAAAGAGAAAATTATGTTGAAATTTTGAGGGATAATAAGCAGAAATCTGCTCGTAGTCTAGCCTTAGGTCGTCGCTCGTCTTCCAGCAAGACAATGACCCAAAGCATACATCGAAATCTGTCCAACTGTACCTGAAGGATACCAAAACCAAGGTCCTGGATTGGCCCGCACAGAGCCCAGACCTCAATCCTATTGAGAATCTGTGGCGGATGCTCAAAGTGAATGTCCATGCTCGGAAACCATGCAATTTGGACCAGCTGGAACAATTTGCAATGAAAAAAAACGGGCCAAAATCCCTCAGGAGACCTGTGCCAACCTAGTAAAGAACTACTACTAATGTTGTTGTCAGTTGTTGCTCAGAAACGGTACACTATTGACTATTAATGGCCAGGGGGCTAATAATTTTGGACATCTCATTTTTGCCTTTTCTTGTTTCAACTCAGTGTATCAATAAAATATCCTAATCAAACTTAGCGGACATTTTGTCTTTGTTATTTTGGAAACAAATACACTATAAACACTTGTTGTTATTGGTCATTTCCATGGAGAAATCAAGAGTTTTCATAAGGGGGGCTAATAATTTTGGCCTCAACTGTAAGTGATTGTTCATTTTTGGGTAATCCATGGTAAATGTCAATACCTTTCTCGAAGGTTATCAACCCTATACGATCATCATAACCATATATAACATTTAACAATTCATGGAAAGTGGGCCAACTTGCTTGCGGCATGTGCGATTGTTAAATGGTCTGGAATGAGAATGATTGGTAAGGCCATTCATGTTTGAAGGTGAACTGTTCCAGTACGTCAAAATCCAATGATTGACACCCACGACTGATTTTTATTTAGACCAAATAGGCCAAATAGGCCAAATCATTTTAATGAAATGTGTGTTGCATCATCACCCCCCAATGCACATATCAATTTGCATGATGATCTTTTCAATATTGACTTTTAATAATTACTTTGATACATCCGCGGGTGTGATTTGCGTGACGGCGCGACGGAGGCTGCAAGGAGAAAATGTCAGCGCATCCTCGGTAAACATAGCAAAGCTTCTGAATTAATGCAACAAGGAACGGACGGTGAAATCCTTGTCTAAATCTTCCCACTTTCATTCAGTCGTTGTTCAGAGTACAACATCTCCCCACAGTTGGTCCCTTATCGCCGGCTCTCACTCGTGCTGCCTTTTCTCCTCGTCTCTGACAATGAAAGTGAAACAAATAAACCCCTCTCCCATGTTTTGAAAGCAGTGTTGGTAATTTGCAAGGAAGAGCCTCTCTCGCTTCCTTTCACCCTCTCACTTTCTCTTTATGTTGTTGGAGGTGTGCCCTGCATTGTTATTTCATAATGACACCAATGAAAGTCAGATAAGCTGTGCGGCAGCGTGTCTTCTTGAAGAGCAACTACCCAAACAGCGAGGTGAGGTGCAGATTTGCTCTGTTTTCTTAACAATTAAAGCCTTTTTTTGTTACACCATCTGTCGTGTTTATTCTAGCCAATGCTGTCGGAAGGTGATACGGTGTCCAACTTTGGCATTAATTAACAGAAGTACAAATAATTAGCTAAAGTTAGGGTTATATGGTTGTGGTTAGAGATTAGGGTTACAGAGTCAGGGTAAGGGTATGGGTTTTATAGTTAGGGTTCTATAGTCAGGGTCATGTGTTAAGGTTAATCCTTTAAGAGAACAGTACAAATAAAAAATCAACACATCCCCACAAAACTTAAACAGAATTGACTCTAAATTTTGTAGGAGTGTGGTGATAACAGCAAACATGGAGACCAAGAAAACCACATCCTGATGCATTTAATTGTACATTGATTTTGCATGCTGGGTGCAGACATGTTGGATCCAGCTTTGATGGCTGGGACAGCCTGTGCTGGCTGTGTATAAAACCTTTTGTATCACCAGCTGAATGCAGTGGAGGGACGTCACTTGCTATTCCAATTGTACATCAGGCAGCATGGAGGATCATATGTGCCAGCCCGACAAAGCCTTATTGCCTGCACGTTCCACATGAATGCTTTCAGATGTGGTCTAGTTCAAGGTCTGTGAAGCTACTGCCAGGAAATAAATTGTGTGTGTGTGAGTGTGACAGTGTCAAAGACCACAAGGTTCACCTATGCTGTTTACAAGCTGCCTTTTTAGTAAGTATTTGTATTTATTTTACGTACAGCTGAGGGTCATTTCACGTGACCTCATTTTATTAGTATTTCTAGCCATGGGGGAACTGCAAAATAAAGTCTTAATTTCGCAAAAAAGATTTTAAATACTTGCTTTTTTTGCCTCATTTTGGAAAAGAGTTAATTGGAGATGTGAAACACCATTTCTAAATACGTTCTGAGTTGCATAGCATACATTGAGCTGACCTACTTGACACCTGTTGGGTGAAACCACTGGATATTTTTAAGAAGACCTTGAGACAATTTCCAGCCTTGTTAATGGTGACCAAAACAAGTGTTTTGAGCCAAAACAATATCGTTCACAAACCTTAACTAAGTGTTCTTGTGCCTAAACCTAACCAGGGCATGAATACAGTGTTGTGTCGAGAGAAAGAAAGAAATATCAAGTTGCAACATGAAGAAATGTAAGGTTTTATCTTGATCGGGTGCCGTCACATTTATATATGTAACAACCAGAAAAAGGCATATTTCCATCATGACGAAGGCTAATTTATTTGCATCAGCTTGTCATCCCCTCTTTTTCTTCAATGGTGCTGCAGTTTTCTAACTGGAGGCTCGGTGCCACCTATTGCTTATCTGAATCAGCCAAATAGTCATCATCGCATCATGGTAGTGGAAACAAGCATTCATCTGCATGTTCTTTCAATGATTTTCACCAATTTCTGTTAAAGGGGGTTATATGTCTACAGTAAAAAACCTGTTGGTCAGTTTGGTGTCGACAAGAATATGTCATCAACTATAAATTAAAAGCCAGACATTCATGTCCTCCAGAGGATATTTCCTTATGAGTTAAGCCATTAGCAGGCTAACATGGCAATTTGTCAAACACATGCAAAACTAATTACATTCCAGTTAGCCTCGGCCCTAGATGGTGTTTTTCTGGGTTAACAAGTGTTTGCATGGTACAACACAAAGAAGGAATAGCCAACAATTCAAGCATAGCTGCTGGTTGCATGTTACTTATGATCGCATCAAGCTCAGAGCACTGTCATTCTGAGCATGTTAGCATGCTTATGTTTGCATTTAGCTGCTGCTGTGTCTAAGAACAGCCTCACAGAGCCCCCTACGTGGCTGTATAATTGTTTACCATCATGGTGGCATTCTAAAAAGCAGAATAAACTAAATGTAAAGCATTCATAGTGATAGAATTTCACTTTGTAGTAATGAAATTGCTGTTGTCAGTAGAGTTGCTAAATAATGTGATACAACTTGATTGCATAAACTGGAATCTGCAGTAAAACTGGAATACATGCTTTTAGAATTGTTGGTTGCATTTGCATTCAATTAAAAATGTCATCATCTTTGTTTATTGGTGCTTGTCAATCATGGAGAAATACAGAAAAACTGTTAAAAATGAAGAAAAAAACAAAAAATGTCCGGAAAATAGCGATAAATACATGAAAATGGTTGGTTACAACAGGGAATATAATGGCAGCCTGACAATCTAATAGCTCTATTAAATTGTCAAACTGATTTCCATATGTGCAGGGCATCCTGCATGCACATATGTGACTAGGAAAGGCACACAAATATGAGCAGATATGGCAGACAATTATAAAGCTGAATAAATATGTCACTTAGGTCATTAAAGATGCATTTCTGTGGTCTTCAAGTGAATATAGAAAGACTCTGGTGGGCAGAGAATGTCCTGTTCTTGAGAATAGCCTGTCAAAACACACATCCAATTAAAAGATTCACAAGGCCCGTGCCCCAGGACTTGGCATCATTCCACCGCATGTGTGTGCGCGCGCGTGGAAAAGAGAGAGATGTGTCCGTGTTTTATCTCTATTACTGCACACATGGTTCCGTCCACGGTGCTGAATCACCGTAAATGATAACACTACCAACCGTGTCATTTCATTTTCCTCCGCTCTGTGTCGGTCTGCATGTGCACTTCTGTATCCATGTACATGTTTGTGTTTATACTCAGCTGTGCTTTTGTCTCTGCGCGCTGATGCGCATGTTAATATATGTGTATATATAATATATAATATATATGTATATATGTGTGTGTGTGTGTGTGTGTGTGTGTGTGTGTATACATGCGCTTGCACTTGTGTGTGTGCATGTGTGTGTGTTAAATGCATAAATAGGGCGCATTGCCAGTGGTGCACCACAGTGGAAGTGGCCATGGCTGTAGCTGTTTCCCTCAGCTCCCTCCCTGTCGCTAGTAATTAGGCTGATGGCCTGTATGTGTGTTCGCCCATATCATGTGCCTCTCTGTGTAACCGTCTCACTCCAAGTCTTATCATCTCCTTCGCCTTTTCTCTGTATCTGTTTTTTGCTGTCGACCATGACGAGGCAAATTTGAAAAAAATTGGGAAAAAAAAAGAAAAGAGAAGAAGAAGAAGAAGAAGAAGAAGAAGAAGCCCAGGGTAAATAAACAAACAAACAATGGCTTCGGGAGCTTTGTCTGCTCCGAAAGGCACGGAGAGGAAATCGATGATGTGACATCACACTGGGGCCTGGAATTAAAAACTCCCAAACTAAATATAGATTTGGCTTATTCGTGACTCAAGGCATTTGAAAGAGATTAGCTTTAGTGTTTCCTTCACAGTCTGACTTTCCAAATCACAAGTTTGCCAGCTCATGGGGTGATCTTTCTCCAGAACTCGTAGCTCGTAGCTGCTTGTTATTGTTGCAAACGCCTGTCTCTGTACAAAAAAAAAATAAAAAAAATGCAGTGATACCGTACAGTATGTTTCTGGTTTTCTTGGCTCGGGCGAGTGCAGCTCTGGATGTTTCGAGGAGAGACAATGGTGCAAGTTGCTGGGATTATCAATTGGACACATACTGTCGCTGATGTTTCATTGTTTCGGGGTGTGCGGCATCATGTTTCCAGGGGGCTCGACAATAAATCCTGGCAGTAGTCAGTCAGGAAGTGTTAGGAAAGTGATATGTTTGATTTTTGCTTCGTTTTGGCTCAACTTCAGAACACAGGATTTAAAAGGAAACTGACTACAGGGTTAAAGTTATAATCCTTTAAAGAGTTGGAAATATTCAGTATTTTTTCTTACTCTCGACAAATCCTCTGCAAAGACCGAAACCGACAATCATCTGATCCTGCTAACAAGTCCTGTGTGTGCATCCAGAGCACCATTGTTGTCCACAAACTTAAATACACCTCGGGGAGCTGCAGTGTTGCACTGGATGACGTCCATGTTGAACGTTGGACTTTATTTGAGTCATTCCCACAATGCTCTGCAGCCCAACATACTTAATTATGCACCAAATGTGTATTAATCCGCACTATTTACCCTTGTCTAAGACACGCAAGCTCCAAACTACAGTACCCAGCTGTTTCTGTAAAATATTTAATTGTTCTAAATTGCATAATATGTTGGTGACCCATTTTTAAAGATGAACCTCCTCAGTAGCAACCAATGGGCTGAGCACCACAGACAGTGTAAGGGTGTCCTCAAATAACATATTGTTAGTTTTGGTTTGTAAGTGGGATTTGTTGACCATGTCAGCATGTGTTTTCTATATTTCAAGTGTTTTAAACTTGTAAAACCATTGATGGGCACGATTACATATTCAGCATACTTTGAATTCTCCAGTTGCCTCTCCATGGCCCCTCTCCACCAAGTTGGCTCTGGTTCTTGAACCGGTTTCAATTAAGATTCCTGGGAAACCTTGGTGCCATCTGGCCAACCAGCCTGCGTTTTTCAGCAGCTTTGAATGGGAACCATTGCTTTTTCAACATTGAAATCGAGGATGTGTCTTCAACTGAGGACGTTTCACAATGCATAGCAAACTGTAGAATATGTCACACCCACTTTAGTTTTCAAATCAGTTAAAGAAAAAAACGCTTTTCGGTTCAGAATCTTTCAATTTTTAGAGCAATCTGAACCAATGTTCAGAATGCTCAAATTGCTGATGCAGTTACTGCAACAGAATCAGCTCCTTGTCGGTGGGAGAGGGGTGTATGTATGTGCATTTTTACTGGCATGGTCTTTCTTTCGTATACACAGGGAACGCTGGGACCTCTGTTATTACGATGCACTTGCAGTTACCATCAGAAACCACAGGGATCACCAAATCATCAGTCAACTGATAGCTTCAAATTACGTGTTAAGAGATGACTTTTTCAGCCTCAAGTATTTTAGTGTTTTTCAACCTGTTAGTCTTACTTAGATGACACAAAGCAGTGGAATGCCCTCACCCGATCTCAATGAACCATGCACGACCCATTACCCTCCCCGTCGTTTTTGGTTACCCCCTTGTCCCTCAGAACAGAATTACAAGGGGTAGTGGTTAAAAGCTTCCCTATATGGGAACAACCTCTCAAGATCCTCACACATCATCAGTGGTCTCTGAAGGTGTCTATGTAAACAGCCGCAACCAGACTGTTTCCAATATGCCGTCCTCAGCTGTGGGGATTTCTCTTGCATTACTGTGGCAATCCTGGTATAATTACAGTGCCATATGCCATTTATTTGATTGAGGCTCGCAATTCATTCAATTTATCCGCCAAGTCATGAGAAAAGAACACTGCTGTGTTACCTTGGTGCTAACGTTAGCAGTACTAGTTGCAGCAACTTCGCTGCTCGACATGATTACAATTCATGCCTCGCCCAAAATCAAAAAGGGGGAATGCAACACTGAAAGACATCAAATTGTGGGACAGTGGTGTAGGGATTAGCAATAACAATGTCACATTAGCTAGGTAGGTAGCGAGCAACCGAGACATCAGCAGGCTAGTAGTGATTGTTTTGTTATGTCATTCATTGAGACGTGTAGACCTAACACTTCACGCTGCCCCCTGTCCCGAGATGAATCATCCTAAACGCGAAGGGTAGGGCTAAGTGGTAGGGGTGAGGCATGTACTAGGATTGGGCCTTGCGTCTGTTGATGCGTTTGTGTTGCAGCGCAAGCCGGCCATTAAGTTCAACAAATGTGACACTAAATGATGATCTGATTAGAGCTCATGTTAACTCAACCAGTTGGTGTCTGTCCTGTAAAATTGGTGGAGCTGCGCTTTAACCTCACTTTCCCCGTTTCATTTGGAAGCCAACGCTCACTCATTTTCTGTCTGCTAATGGCCCAATTACAACTGCGGGGTTTCAGCATAAAAACACTCTTTTAATTAATAGAGGCAGTTTAAATCTGACAAAGCCTTCTTTTTTCCCCATTGTTGAAATCTTGAATATGCTGTTTTAAAAAAAAAAAAAAAAACATCTCCTGCTTTGCTTTTTCACCTCAATCACGATCCACTGAGCGCCTCCGAATCGCTTTGTCTTATTTGGCGATGCTAATTGACACGCAGCTTTCCTCTGCGCTAACGGGAGCCAATTTTGACATTTCGGATGGTTGGTAGTCTGTCATGTTCAGCAGGTAGTTGTCTGACTGTGGAGAGAGAGCTGGGTAACAGACGGCGCTTCTGTGCTTGAACTGTCAATCAGGTGCTTCTGCAGCGGGTTTCTTCAGCAATGTGACGAATTTATAAGAAATATATTGGGTTTTTATTTTTTTTTGTTTCTTTATGCCTTCTTAGCTATATCACGCAGCAGGGTTTCATTACTTACAAGGATATCCAATTGTTTGCTCCACTTAAATGCGGTTTATTTGTTATTATCATGAGTTGGACCCATTACGTTCCTCTTAAGATCGCATTACGGCACCAGCGTGCACGCTCGGGGATCTATTCCTTCTAAGTTGTTATTTTTAAGTCTTGAATGTCACTTGAAAAACTTCACCGCCCGACTCTATGTGCGGGGCTGACACACAAATGTTTCTTAGTGTCAGTGCCAGTATTGCAAGAGAAATGAGCTGCACGCAAATGTGACAGTACCCTGGTGTGTTGTGTAATACGCCCGGAGAGTTTTATTCTCTTTCCTTTTTTTTTATTCTTTTCAACAACAATTTCTGCCGCGTTAGGGCCCCTCTTACTTGACTCAGACCTTTTTTTTTTTCCATTGCCGATTCTTCCACCGCACAGCACACGGATGCAAAGCACTCACAGCTTGTTTACAATGTTGTGAATGTAAAAAAATAAAAAGAAAAAAAAGCTAGCGGTTGTTTTGGAAGCGGTCCCGGGGATGACGAGTCCGAACGCGTTATTACAAACGCAGTCTCTTTGCCTGAGAGCGTGTATGGATAAGGCTCTTTGGATGGGTCAGCGAGCCGCTTGAAACACACTTTTTGAAAAACTGCGACATGTTTCCAGGCCACATTATTAAATCTTGTGTCTGTGTGCGTCCTTGAACCACTTGAACTGTCCAGTCGGCCCAAGTGTATAGGGTTGGAAGAGACATCAAGCCAGAGAACCTAATTGGTCCGTGGAGGGCTTTTGCAGAGAACGGGAGGGTAGGCGAGAGCGAAAGAAAGAGAGCGAAACAGACAAAATATGCCAATAGAAGAGGAGAAAGTCTGGATTGGGAGCAGTCGGAGGGAAAATAAAGAACTGAAGGTTGAGAGAAGAGCGAGAAAGATGACAGACAGGTGTAGGAAGTGAGACGGAGCTTGTCAGAGAGCTGGTGAAAAGACTGAGAGGGCTGCAGGATAGAGGGGCTGGCGAAGATTGAGAGATCGGGTTGAAATGAAAGCAGCTGTAAAGGGAACTGAGGGGGAAATGAAAATGGATTGAATGGGGACACGAGGGGAGAAACAAAAGGGGAAAGATGAGCGATGGTAATCGAGAGGATGCGTGCGAGGCTCCGGCTGATGAGAACAGAGAAGAGGGGAAGGAAAAGGCTTTCATGTCTCTTTTCGTGCCGCGATTCCAGAATGAATTACAGTCGCGGGCGGCGAGAGCGGGAGAATATTAACCTGACACTCTTCCTGAATTCAGATTTCGCTTCTCGCCATCACTCAGTCTCAAACTGCCGCCCTCCTCTACCGCGCCTGCTTTCAAACAAACCGGAGCGGAGGGCATTGTTGAAACCTCATTTTGTCTGGTTCATCTTAATCTCTAAGTACGAGGCGCCTCGGAAAACGTTTGGGTTTTTAACAAAAAAAAAGGCTTTGCAGCTGAAGGGGCCACAGTGGAAAACGTCTTTAAAGCCTTCTCTGGATGGGGAGAGATCGGAATGAAAATCTGACAAATATTTACTAAGGGAGATGCCGGGGCTTGAAAAATGGCTGTTCAACAAAAACGCTAACCATTGTGGGGAATTCTTTATCAAGTAAGCGGATTAAACTCATATTGAACACCTATAATCATCACAATACATGTTCCTATTTATTGTCACCACTTTTCATCGACTTCCTCTGCCCATGTGTTGTGACAGCTTACTCATTTTTTTTTTTCCCAGGTCATGCACAATAAGTGGTTATTCATGAATGAGGCTCGCATATACAGCGCACCCACCACCACCGCCACCTTTTATGTAATACATCTGGCAGTGGGTTGTGTAAAATCAAAGGTGCTCCAGCGACGTAGGCGTGAGTCACTTCGCGAGTCCCCTTGATCATTCCAGGACCTCTGCTTTGCTGAGACCCGCACTTGTTTCAATTAATTTCCATCCGCGTGTCCTTCACTGTATTGTTTCCATCAAGCAGTAGACAGGGAAATAAGGGCAGGGGACACATCCACCCATGTCTTCCATCTCTCGTCGGCTCTTCTTTTATGTCCCTCTGTAAAACAGAGAGGTTGTCAAGAAAAACCTCAAGGTTTTGAGCCAGATTTGCTAGATCCACAGGCCAGGATTGCAGGATAAAATGCCAGCATTGTGCATTTCTGCAGACGATTGTCTGTTTCATATCAACGTTTTTCTTGTTAGGAGGAGAAGGGGACGGAGGTGGCATGACACTGGCTTTGGGGTAATTATAATAAGATGTTGGGATATTCTCCAGCTGTGTTTGTTGCAACAAAAACAAGCATTTATAGCAAGAATGTGATCTTTTCCTAAACCTAGCCAAGTGATTTCTGTGCCTGAACCACACCAGACCATGATACATAAGTTCACCCAAAAACGGGAACACATATGTCTATTTAACTACTTTTCAGAAGGGCTAGAGTTGCAAGATAATTGAGTGTCATCTTCAAATAATTGACACTTGGGTGCCAATTCAACACATATTGCAATTCAATATTACGACAGATTGCGACTTGTGTTGTGCTTTCATAACAGCGGAACATGGGAAAAGCTGAATCATTCATGTGTTGAGACTGTATGACTCATATTTCCCAAAACAATGCACATCAAACGTCTTACTCTTTGTTCAGCAGCATCATTGTTAGAATACATATATAGAGGGCAAACTCAGACCACAAAGAAAATAATAAATGAGATGGAAAGTCATAGATACTCTTTTCCCCCAACCATTATATCTTTCTTAAAATTTCTATATTGGTGTTAAGAGAGCCAGTTGCCTGACAGTCAGACTCCGTTGCCATTCAGTTTCACTTTGATATCCACTCAATTTTTCATTTTTCTCATGGGAGTGTTTGTTATTTCCCCCCCGAACCAACTGGTGGAAAGTGATTTATGCATCCAGCAGATATTTTCAGTTGACACAGAAGCCGAAGGAAAAGCAGTTGCTCGGGGCACTTAAACGAGGAAATATGCAGATTTTGATGCCCTGAAAACATAGTTTCAAAATAAGCTTCTCACCACCCAATGGCATCTTACATGAGCACACAATGTTCTGCCAAAGCTGGACCACAAGATGATTCCTGTGTTTGGCACGAGCTCTATTCTGCTTTCTTTTTTAAACAGGCAGGCTTATGCTTGAAAAGGTGATTACATGTACAAGGCTGTTGAAAAGTTATTCGTGTTTTCCTTCTTTTCTAAAACTAGCGCAGTTCCCTGTCAAAGCGGTCTGATTGGTTGGTCTGTGGTATTGCTGCGTGCAGCTTTACTGAATAGCTCAATCAAACAAAATCAGGCCCTGAAGAAGTATAACTCCAAAAGAATGATCACAATGCTCCCCAACTGCTGGATGGATAAACAAGTGACTAGGGCTTTAAAATCAGCCCAGTTGACGGGATTAAATGTTGCGGCATTTCTGCAAACCATGGATGCGTTCACATTTGTATATGTTATTGGCTACATACTAAATTTGAGTATTTTTGACGAGAAGTCCGGACATTTGCAGCTGTGCTTGTGGAGACAAAAACTGAATATATTGGATGAGAAGTCATGACAACTGTACCCCAACTCTATTTTTTTTTTTTTAAATGGGAACTCTGCAGCTGTGTATGTGTCAACAAAAACGAAATGTTTTTGATGAGAAGGCAGGACATCTTCAGCTGTATTTGTATTCGCAAAGCTATTTTTGAAGAGAAATAGGGACCTCTCCAGCCATGTTTGTGATGACAATACTAACTATTTTTGACAAGAAGTCGGGACATTTCCTACCATGTTCACAGTGACCAATGCTAAATATTTTATTCAAGAAGTCAGGACAACTACGGCCATGTTGGAGACAACAAAGACAAAAAACTTTTGACTAGAAATAAGGACAACTCTAGCCGTATTTGTCACGACCAAAGCAGGTGTTTCAAGCCAAAATGTCATCTTTTCCTATTCCTAACCACACACGTTTTATGCCTAAACTTACCAGAGCACTAGCACAGCATTGTCACAACATAAAATAGCAAATTCAACCTAAATAAATAAACATAAAGCTGCCACCTGAAAGAAAGTTTCAACACATCCACAGTTGCAAAAATGTACATTGCCAACATTTAGTCAGGGGATTGGGTTGTTAAAAGCCTCCCTTCTCACCATTCTTCTATGTTTATGTTGTTTTTTCAGGCCCTGATGCAGGAAAATTACATTCCAGTTTTAGGTGGCATTTTAAAAGAGCTGGAACAGGCTACTAATTCAGATCTGCTAAAGAAAATATATAAGAGTGTATGTATTTTTCGATTTGATGACATTATTATTGTCTTTTTTTATTTGAAATTTCCGTGAGAACAGCAGTGAAGCTCTCCTGAATGCCTTGAATAAGCACCGTTTTGCTCTACCAGTCAAACAGTCAATCAAGGACATTCTATATTTAGTGTTCTTTTATTTCAGTGATGGAACAAATCCTTAATTGATCTAATATAAATAGGATAGTTTTTTTTTGACCTCCTACACAGGCACTGCCCAGCCTCTCTACTGCAGACTACAGCAGTAAATCTCCAGTGTGTTCAGGCTCGCTAAAATTACAGCAACAAGCAACGCGTATCTTTAAATGCATCTTTGATGACTCCGTGAAGCAGCCCATGCATGAAACGTGCCAACTTTTACTACGATTGTAAGGAGAAAAAAAAAACAGAACGAAACTGGAAAAAAGGGACGAGAGTGGACCGTTTTTGCTTGGACGAGGTGCACAGACATCATGACATGAGTGCAGTGCATGAACACACAGCCAAGTCAGGGAGCCAGACGGCAAGCTAGCATGCTAACAAAGCAGATGAGAGCGTGGGTTGCCATCCCTATGCTTCTGTAGCTCCACAACCATAAATTAAGCCCCTGGGAGAGACCGAGAGCCGGATGGGGAGGGATAAAGAGTGGGTGAGAGAAAAAAAAAGGGTTGAGAGAGCGAGAGGACGAGCAACAGAGCGAGTAAGAGAGAGTCAGAAACGAAGACAGGAAAAGAGAGGGGAAAGAGACGAAGCCTGGAGACCCAGCGGAGGCCCCAAAGACTGAACAAGAGAAGGAGTGGGAGGCAGCAGCAGCAGCAGCAGCAGCCCTCCCTCCCTTCCCCTCCACCCTCCCTGCCAAATGTGCGAACGCTGAAGGCTTTCATCATTTCAGATTTTTCTGGGGTGATTTTCTGATTTGAGATGCATCGCATCAGCAACTGTGGGTATTGTGGAGATCACACAGACCGAGACAGATCATTTGTAAGGCTGTGCGAGTTGAGCAATAGTTTTGGGGGGTTGAACAGAAAAATAAAGTCACGGTTTTGAGAGAAAAAAATCGCTGCGAGAAACACTCTTGAGTTTTTTTCTCCCTCCAAACGCCGAGGCATAAAGTAGAAAGGATTGACCCTCGATCCGAGTGTCATATCACACATGTAAGGGCACGTTGTCAGCTGTCAGTTAAAGTGGAAAAAATTGAGACACTAATTGCCCCCCCACACACACACACACACACACAGACGGTTCTTACCTTGCTCCCCTGCAAAAAGCCTCCCACACAGGGATGGTTTTGGTATTGTTAGAGAAGATGCAGTCATCCATCATCCGGCCATCAAGGGAGAGACAGTGACAGGTTATAGATTGGCTCCCTCTCCCTCTCTCTCTCTCTTTCTCTTTTGGCCTTCTGAGGAGAGGGGAAAGGGAACCAGGCTCCATTGTAATCAGCGCCCAACCTGCTGTCCATCTCGGGGAATCTTGTGTGACTCGGCCCCCGAAGAGCTGGCCCCTCGCGGACTTTCTTTTTCGCCTGCCTCCTCCGACAGTTTTTCCTGGTCAAGACTGAAGCACCCACCAGTTGAAGACAGAGGCACTCCATACACGCTGCTCCGCAATCACACCATATTGGGTTTACTTTAAATGCGGGCTGCCAACCTGCGAGTAGAACCTGTTATCAAAATGGCAAGATTTTCATGCTGGCATCGGGAAAGTGTGTCAGCATGGGCGCCCAAAAATCCACCGATGTCAGCAGCCCGGGTGTGAAGGGTAAAAGAACATGCGCGGTTTATTAGATGTATATTTTGTAATTCAAAATGAAATCATCTGTATATCCTTGTAGTGTAAACATTTATTTGATTTGATTTGATTAAATGAAATGAAAGTAGATATAGACATATATTAAAAGGGCAATATGTAAGTAATTCTAAGTGCTTTATCTTAGGCAACTGGACTCGAAGACGTTTCACCTCTGAGTTTCAGACTTGTTAGGGCCACATGTGGGTCGTTGACCCAACTGGCCTTAGTACTTTGGTCAAACGATTACAAAAGCCACTAAAATTATCAACAAAATGTTACTTAAAATAACGCGTTTTGACATTATGACATCTATGCACAGAGTTATCTACTGATGTTAGCATGCTAACTAGGTAGCCTGGGCCCATCCCGAGTCCCTTTGCTTCATACAAGGTTGACTGGTTAACTGCTAACTCGCTAAGGGAAGCTACAGTTGGCAGCAGTTAGCAGTTGCTCTGGTATGATGTACTCCATGTAGAAAGCAACCCCCAGAGCGGAAACTTTTTTTAGATAAAAATAATGTCCCCAGAACTTCAATCGGACCCCGGTCCCTGCGCTTCAAAAAGCACAGAGTTCCATTCAAAGGTTCTTAGTCCCTTGGGTGGAAACACTGGTCCCATAACATCCTCTGTGGATTTATACTCTGCCTTAACATGATTTCTTTCTCCAGATAACATACAGCTACAGAGTGCATTTAAGTGCCCGGTGTATGTGGGGTAGAGAGGAGCTGACTTTGAGAGGTCTGGGAGCAGATTTGTATTATCATTGAAAGATGAAGCCTGCCATCGACACCGTACCTATACATCAGCCGTCAGATCTGCTTTGGTTCTATATGTTCCTCACACAACGATAAGCTTAATTCAACCTTAGATGGAATCTGACTCATCGCGCCCAGCAGATGCTCCCTGCGCCTCTTATATGTATGTTATTGCTTCCCACTTCCTCCACCACATGTGCTGGAATAAAAAAATCTGGTGGTGGAACGCTCGAATGATATGAAGAATGGACTGCTTTGAAAATAAACTCTGTTTTAACTCGGCTTTCTCTCCCTATCATTTGCCATCTGTACATTCTTCCCGTTGCCTGTCCTCCATCAATGAATGCAATCAACTCCCCCCCACCAACCACCCCAGGTCTTCCTGTGTCTCACTCAGAACTGGCGACAGCTATTCCCAGAGGCCCTCTCCAATTGCTCGCGTTTGTTAAACACAATCATTGACTGGCTAAACCCGCCGCCGCGCTAACCACAGCCCCTGTCAGACATGCAAGGCTCTCTATCTGAACTTTATGGACATTGTACATCGTATAATATAGCACAGTTTGCTTTTAGAATTATACGGCTAAAGAGAAAAGCCATCCTTTAAGAGTGTGGTAAGCGAATGACGTGTTTTTAGGATAAATATTTCACATTTTAAGCATTAAATTACCTTTTTTTTTAAGTTGCTGAAGTGTCTAATTAGTCGCTTCATTCTCCCCTTTTCAATTGCAGATTGATGCAAAATATAGCCATGTCCTTATTCCAATGGAACAAGCTTTGACATCCACTAAAACATCTAATGATATATATTAAACTTGTGTTTTAATATAGGGAAGGAGTCTATCTGCCATTGCATGCCATTATCTTGTCATTTTGCTTCATATTACATAATGTAATGAATGTACATTTTGATGATACACTTGTAAGATGATATATTTTTGAAAATATATGGAAACTTTTTGGCAGTTTTTCAAACATAAGCCTGTGTCGACTCCTTTTTATAAGCACAGCATCCGCAGGATCCGGTCTTTCCTCACAAAGGACGCAACGCAACTCCTGCTCCGAGCGCTGATCATCTCCCGCCTGGACTACTGCAATTCGCTCTTGGCTGGACTCCCAGCTTCTGCAACTAAACCGTTGCAGCGTATCTTATTTTCAATCTACCCAAATTCTCCAATGTGACCCCCCTCCTCCATGATCTCCACTGGCTTCCTGTCGCAGCCTGCATCCGATTCAATACGATAGTGCCAGCCTTCATGACCGTCAACAGAACTGCACCCATCTACCTCCAAACACTGGTCAGACCACACGCCCCAGCGCAACCACTCCCTATAATTCAAAAAGGGTATGTTCTTACCCTTAGCACTTAAATAATAGTGCTTATGTAGTACCCTTGATGAATATCAGCTACTATGCTCTATACAAGGGCTTGAAAATTGGTTCTATTTTTTCTTTTTTACTTTAGCAACGGTGATATGTCGTGGTTTCCTTCTTGTGACAGATGTACTTATTGTAAGTCACTTTGGACAAAAGCATCTGCTAAATGCCCATAAAAAAATAAACGTAATATGTAGTAACTAGGTCATAACACTGTTAACGCCGTAATTGACACAAATAATAAAAGAAAATGTAGCGTCCTTACCTACGTATAAGGAAAATATGTTTCTGTTTCAGGAGGGAAATCAGACGGACCTCCACTTCTCTGTCCAAACTCTGCTTTTTCAGCACCTCATTTGGCAGCGACCGCTCACTGCACCACCTAGGATACAGCTCCTGCCTGAAAAAACCCTCCAAAAAAAAATGGCTGACCAGAATGTGAATGCAACATTAAACATTAAAAGCTGGCTGTCCACATCCTCGTCATGTGTGGTTTTCCTTCCCACTGCTGGCTTCTGATGGTATGACTCACGTCTTGCGAGTGGTGTGTCATCCCATAGTGGAGTTGTTTTTTAACCACTACGCCTGGTAGCTATCTTTTTGGAGGGCTTCCCAAACTAAGAATGACTCGAAACAAGGAATGGGTTGATAGGGAGAACTGGGACGTGGCCAGTGTTTGTATCTAATCATCACGCTGATGGAGAAAACCATTAGAAGAAAATGCAGAGATGCCAGGCCGCATCAGCGGCAACACTTTAAAAAGACTCTTGTGTGAGTCATTTATGAGGCGAGCGTTGAGGCCTTGGCTCTGTCAAAACCTCCATCGTAATACTTCATAAATAGTGCACCTCTGTCTCAAGAGGAGGTATTATTATCTTTGTTTCTGCCAAGTTTACCTTTTGATAGTTTTGCTATTGCAGCATCGGTTTCATAGAGTTAAATGCATTTTTTTTTTTCACTTTTAAATCAAGTGGATTTATCCTCAGCAGAGTCCCAAAACACACACATTTTGACCTGCCACCCCTTCTCTCATGCAATCCCACCGCCCCCGGAACACAAAGCAAGATAAAACCCTCATAATCTGCTCATAGAGCGACGCGCTGCCGCTCCGAATGTGCAGGCATGTGGTTAAGCATTTGCGTGTACGCTTTTGCTTGCTTGTGTGTGTGTGTTTTAGAGAGTGTGCGTGCATTTTTTGTGTTTTTTCTATGTGTGTGTGTGTGTGTGTGTGTGTGTGTGTGTTCATAGATGGAAGCGACAGCTCCAGTGTTCTTTGTATGAGAGCGGGGCTGGAATGCCCGGGGCATCTGTTGACCCAGCTGGCATTTGCTGAGCGGTTGTAGTACGCCAGGTTAAGGACAACATTTATCCAGCATGCATTTGCATTTGCGTGTGTGTGTGTGTGTGTGTGTGTGTGTGTGTGTGTGTGTAGAGAGAGAGAGAGAGAGAGAGAGAGAGAGAGAGAGACGGGGGAGGGAGGGAGAAAGGTTTTATGTGTTTGTATTTTTGTGTGTGGGTGTGTGTTTGTGCACTAGGGGGTAGGTCATGGGTAACATTTCTACCAGGATTCTGGTGGGAAACAAAACAAATAGAAAAAAATCAGTAAATTCTGATTCTGGTGAGGAAAGAAACGTGTTATTTAACAGCCAGAAAGGTCGAAGAGAGCAGTTGCTGAGACACGGCGATGAAATAGCTTCCACCGCACCAAACAGCAGATAAAACCGCGAGTAACACCTTCCAAAACAATTGCCCGGTTGCTCATTGCTGCAACAAACCTTTGTTTCTCTTATCTGAGGTGCTCGAGCGCGATGCCGGCGCCTCGTAGCCCGAGGTGCTAAGCAACAACTCGACGTTCAGTCTCGAACTAAACCATACGAGAGACAGTGGGAGAGGAAGAGGAGAAGAGCGTGCTCTTGTTTTGAAGAAAAGAAAAAGAGGAAAAAAAAACCTCCCGGCGATAAGAGATTGGGAAGGCAGAAGTTTTCTTGGAAAGCAGAAAAAGATGCTTTCTCATGACACACTTTTTCTGCACACGAAAGCGCTGCATTAACTGATGATAACAACGTCGGCACATAATGGGCAATCTGTCTGACACACAATATCGAAGAGGAAGAGCTCAGTAAGTTTTTTGTTTTTTTTTTCCTTTCTTTTTTTTTTGCTGTGGGGGGATGATGATGTGTTTGCCGTGAGCCACATCAAACTGTCAAGCGAAATGGAGAAGGTGTAAGGGGAAGTCAATCACCACCCCCCACCCCACCCTCAACCCGCGAAAACCCTGTCTTCAAGAGCCTATCGATTTGCCAGTCGTCAATGAGTGACAAACGGGTGTAAAAAATTCAAAATAATTCCATCCTGAACGGTGGAAGGAGGGCGAGTGACGTAGTGAGGAAACACAATGAAATAAGGTTGACCTTTTTCTGTGGGAACCCTGCGCCATTCAAGCTCGTGTCCACCCCAAACGGAAGATTGAAATCACTTCTGCCATTGCTAAAGCATCTTTTAGCTTTCTTATGTACCATCAGTCATCGTATGGCTTGTTTCCACGCCCATACACCTTCACAAAGCTCGTCTGTGGCGAAAAATATCGGATCGGAGCAACTTATTGGGGTGAGCAGTTGGATTTAAAGCCCATATTGCCACTTTACATTAATACCAAAGCCTGTCACGTGTCTGCCTGGTGGTGATGAAGCTCCCTTGAGACAGCACAGTATGTGGCTATGCAAATTTGTTTCACCCTTCCTGTTTTTTTCCCGCCCTGCTATCGGTTGATATTTCAATGAGGCTCTAAATGAGCCGGAGCCACTGAGCATACAAGAAATCTTGCTGAAGGTGAGGTGAGGGCCAAGAAAGAAACGTGAGGTACAGTGTCTCGTTTTGGATGCGTTTGGGGCGTCTGGTGAGATTAATCAGGCTCTGCGGCGATTAGCATGTCTGAAAGGTTACTCCAAAACACCTGATTATGCTCCTCTTTTTTGAAACAAATGACTCATTAAAATAAAGACGGCGTCTCCTTGAGACGACACCCGCTCCGGTAACAAAAGGGGCCTGGCGCGTGTGTCAGGCATAATTGCGCTGCTTTGCAATTCATGAACGTCTGAATTAGTTGAGACAGCGAGCGGTCATGGTGGGATGCTAAATCGAGGTACCATTGGAAAATAGAATGGGTTGAGCCGCGCACGTGTGTCTGCAATATGTCCATACTGCTGTTCATATATTATCTCAAAAGGGTCAAATAAATTCACCACAACCCTCGAATCGAATGGACCAGCATCACAGTTTTATTATCATTGCTATTATTATTTTGCCTGAAACCCTGCATTATCACAACAAAACTGCAAAAACCTGAAATCGCTGTTGGCTTTTCATTCCACCAGCGCTGATACTTAAAGATTAGCCACACAGATTTTGCCCGGGGCTCCTTGGTTACCGGAGCTTTGCGCGTTCACCTTGTATTAAATTGTGACTCCCGTTAATGAGCGCCTGGATAAAGCGTTAAACATGAGAGTTGTACAAAAATTTAATCCCTTTGTATAAAGAGCAGCTGTAGTCCCTGTGGCCGAGTTACCGGCTGTTCTCTGATCAGGCAGATAATTGTGAAAAGCGATGGTGGCAGGTTTCCCTCTGGTTTAGACCGAGATAACAGCGAGGCAGTAATGTGGAGGAGTCTGTTAAAAAAAAGTCTCCCCAAGAAACAAATCTCCACACAGTCTTCCTCCATGACTGCACAAGAACATCTCGCAGGTCGCGGCACCCGTTTGAGCGGTGTAATCAGATCAGGCAATGCCTGAAAATGCCAGTGAGGAATGGGCACGCGTGCGGCCACTAAATGAAATCAATGAGATGATCGATAAGCGGGGGCTGGAGGAAGAGGATTACTTAGAGCTGGAGGAAACACTCGGTAGGCCATTCACTCATCTTGATTAAAGGCCCCCGCTTGGTGGTTTGACGTAGGCCGGTGCGCAGCGGGATGACACCAGATCTGGGTCAATTATGAGTCGAGATCCTTTTAATTACCCTGGATGTTTGCTCTGTAGTCTGTCTGGAGGAGGTGGGAGGAAGGTTTGAAGTATTTGAACCGCTTGTGAGTTTTATTAACTCCTATCAATGTTTCAAAAGTTGCTGCAACAAACAATTATTTCCATTATTGTTTCTTCTTTTGTCAAACCAATAGTCCAAAATCCAAAGATTCTAGCACTTTAGAATATTGATGAATTGTTAATAAATGGTTAATTAAACATTAGTAAATAGTTATTTATCTGTTAAAAAACAATGAAATGCTTTGAAAAACATCTTCTAATTGTAGTATGTAAAGCATTTTGTTATTTGTTAACAGTGAAATAAGCTAAATTTAATTACCCTCCGACAAGGGGGTCATGTTTACACCTGCGTCTGTTAGTTTGTTGGTTTGTGATCAGGATTACACAAAAACTACTGAATGGAGTTCCACAGAACTTGGACAGAGGATGGATCTCGGCCCAGAATAGACCCCGTCAACTTTCGGTGCGGATCGAGAAAAGGGAAGAGAACAGAGGAATTTCTACTCACTTCCTTGAAGTTTGAATTTTTTCTGGGAATAGTACATGGATCTTGATGAAAAACACAGTTTTAAGTTGCTGGTATCTATGAGTGAGTACAATTTGATGCGGATCCCGTTAAAAATGTGCCGTTATATGCAAACAAATAGCATATTATATACTGCCTGAGTGAGATAAGGGGTGTTGGGAAAGTGTGCACTCTTTTGAGTTTCATTTATTGTCATAAATGACAAAGAGAAGCAGTAAATCTGTAGACTTAAGCAGCTGAAACCAGCAAATGTTTGACATTTTTCCTTGAAAAATTACTGAAGCCATCAATCAATTATCAAATTAGCTGGCAACTAATTTTCTTGCGATCGACTTACTGATAAATAAACAAATCCTCGGAGCTCTACGCAACCTTGGCTTGATTTATCTCACGCACTGCTGCTTTGTTGCTGTGATCTAAAGCTCCCCGCTGCTCCAGCTCAAGTTTAGTCATCATAAAGCCATGCACACAACAATAAGATACTGATTAGCCACTCTGAAACGCAGTGATTGCGGTGAAAGAGTACAATGTGCGAGGCTGCAGGCAAAATCACACCGAGGCAAACACATTTTCACCCTCCACGGATTTGTTGGAGACACGTTTGTAAGGATATGTTCGCATGTTAAAAAGTAAATTAACAAGCACAATGATTGCACAAGCTAATGCCCGCTTGTCACACTTGTTCCCCTTCCGTGTAAAACACTTTGAGTTTGGTATTAATGCGATGGACTCAATCACTGGCCCCCAAATCCAAGCACAACATTAAACCAGAGCTACTGTGGCTCACAAAGATCTAATAAAACTCAACCACTGAGACTTATAGGCTAAGTGCTCTGCAGTGGATGGGGCTAATAATAATATCTGGGAGTAACACCAAGAAATCCCTGGGGATAATGCCAGATAATCACTACTACACACCCCCATGGGCTGAACGCAGTAGCATGGGCTTGCGGTGGCTGCAGAGTTTGGAAGTGCAGGACTTCTGGCAACTCTTCAGTTGCACACGCATGGGACTTTGATCAAAGCTAACATGAAAGGCTAATACTCGAGCTTAGAATCTTTGGGGGGACTTTTTTACAAAAGCTGAAACAAGAGCAGACACACTGGATCTGAGCAGCGGGAGTCAGATAAAAGCTAGCCGTTGACGCTTCAGCTCAAATTAAAGAAAGAAAGACTGGTGCTTTTTTCTTTCCTCATCATCGGGCTGTAATTTGTAACTCCGACTGAATCCCAGACCTTGACGAGGCAGACGATAAGACATGCTGAATGACAAAGCATTTCCAGTGATTTTACAGCCGTACAAATCAAACGTAAAAAGATGAACCTGACAATAAACATTATATTTCTCCTTTAAACGACGAAAAGCAAAAGTTCTAAATGCTCATTAAAAAAAATTGAGATTGCTAATACTGCTGCTTTAATATGTATGTTGCATGTATGTTGCATTACATTACTGCTGTACATGTTAAGGTTGAACACATTTGAACTACTTTAGATGTTGCGGTGAAGTTTAATCAACAGCAACACATCATGTCCTATAAGATCCGCAACCATGTATCTCTGAAAAGTACATTTTTTATGAGCCCGGCCCCGCTTTCGGCTTTTACGAAGATGCATTTTCCAGCTGATCCAAGTCGCTTTTTAAATACCTTATTTAACCTAAATGTACCCTGTGGAGTTTTGGAACCGATACTATCATTACACAGCGATTGTTTTTTCCCCCATCTGCTTATGATTCTTGCGCCGTTGTAACAAGTGAATTTCCCCAGGGAGGCATCAAAAAAGTCTTATCTTATCTATCCCATCAAACATCTTCATGAGTGTCGATGTTTTGTTTTGATCCCATACACGGGCCAGAAGTGCTCTCAGGCGATGCGATACGCTTTTTCTGCTGGGGGTTTCATGTTGTATCAGCGATCGGCAGTCGTTCTAACACGGCAAGAGACGCAGCAATGTTCTAACAAAGCGAAGGAGAACGCATCGGTTAGACCCTAAAAATAGGCACTGATGTTTTGGTGAAAAATATATAAAATAATGGAAACGTGTGGTTTACACTGGAAACGAAGGGTAGGAAAAACTGTAATCCAAAGATATATCTTTTTAACTAAAGCTGACAGACAAAGGTGGTGTAGTTAAAAATACAGTAAGTACAATTAAGTACCTCAAATTTGTACTTAAAGAATAATTTCACTCTGTTTTTAACTGCTCACCGTCATGCCGATGGAAAGTCGGGAGAAAATTGGTAGTCCATGAAACTTTCTGGAGCTTCACAGCAAAACAGCATTCTCTGTAACGCTGAAGTAGAAGGGGGCTTGTTTTGAAAAGTAAAAAAATACAAATCATAAAAAAATCCGTCTGACATTATCCAAGTTTTCAGTGTTTTTCAACAGACGTTATTTTTACCCCGTTTTAAGCCGAAATCTTCCCTGGAGCTGCTAAGCTAAAAGCGTTAGCATGCACCCCATTGGAGTGAAGTGCATCAGGTGTGTAAGTAATGTCTCTCCAAATCAATTTGGAATCTTGGGGCTTCTGGAGACTTGGATTACGTCAGACGAGCTCATATGACCACAAGCCATTTTATGTTGTTTTTTATTACATTTTAGAACAAATCCCACTTGTTGCAAAGAATTTACAAAGCAGTTTTGCTCTGAAGCTCCAGATATGTTTTGTAGACAACGGAGCATGGAAGAGAGTAGACAAAGACTGAATTTCGAACTGAATTTTCATTTTTGGGTGAACTGTTCCTTTAAAAAGGAACCGTTCGTCCCTTAGTCAGTAAAATTCAGTAAAATTCAAAATCATTACATTTGGAGATAAATGGATTTTCATTGGATTGAATGGGTATGAAAAATGTTGCAAAAGTACAATATTTCCCTCTGTACGTTCAGCGGCTGCCTTTAGCGTTTTTTTCCTCTCAAGAACACATTTTTCTCCTTTGTGTCGAAATCAAAATGCAGCACAATAAACCATGCAGATGTGCCCGAGGTAGCACAAAAAACAAGAGATCACGTTAGAAGTGGGTGTTCATGCCGTAATGGGAATCCCAAATGATGACTAACCAGCCAAAACAGCCACAGTTCTACTTTGCCTTTCCCAGAGAAGGAACCCCGAAGCGGAGAAATCACAGCTTCCAAAAAAACGAGCGCATAGACAAACTCTTTCAGGGCCCTCAGGATTAAATGGCCCCGTCTTAACCAAAGCGGGGCCATTGAGACTTACACCAAAGCTGAGTGCATGAGGTGTGCGGATGATGTTATCCCTGCTGGAAGTGTTGCATCAACTGCCAGCTCCTCGGGGGGACTATCACACGGAGTACGGCAGGCCTGCTGGGCCACAACAGTGTTGGAGTGCTGTGTGCCCAGCGTGCGAAACAGGCCTCTCCACTCGGCCGTGTTACCAACAGCTATTATCCGTTGCATTAATGAATGGGTCCCACTGTTATACACTGAGTCACGCAGGAAGATAGCACAGGAACACCCGACACAAAGCTCACTCTAATGGATTCAGAGAAAGTGTAATGTTTTGAAGATCTATTATCACGTGTAATGGAAAGTACACCACTCATATGATATTTGCATTTTTCCATTAAATGTAATAGGAATCCATAAATGTATGCAGTGGATAACAGCAATAGGGTTGAACCGCTATCGAGTATCTGTTCTTTGGAAGATTCTGAAGATTCTGAATTTCTGATACAACCATGAAGAATAACTGTTAAATATATAGAAACTCAGACATCGATTTTTTTGGAGGGGGGGCCTACATGCCCCAGAAAGAAAATAATGCACTCACATTCATGCTGTAGTGGTGGGAATTGTATGACATAGAGTAGGGTTGTCGCCGTACCGGATAACACTGCACGATTATAACAGTCAAACAAGTTCACATTAATGACATGAAAGTAGAAATAAGAAATAAAAATAAAAAACAACTTCATGTTTATCTTTAACTTTGTTTACTGTGCAATTTGTTGCTTGTTTGCACGAGTGTAAGGGAGTGGACAGTAAGACTGTAACCATAACTGTACACAAGTGTACGAAAAAGAACAATTACACTTGAGGAAAAGTGAAAAGGCAACAAGATGAACTGATAATATCATAATGTATACGCTCTACTAAGGAACTGGTCCAATCTAACATTGGGCGTGTGGCGAGGTACTGCAGTCTCTTGCCCGGATCAAAATCAAATACCAAATCGGGTCTTTGGTGTTGAGAAGGAACCATTAACCCAAAGCACTGCTATTTGACAATCTGGGAATGAGGCTCAACAATCAAATATCTTTCTCGTCAATTATTTTAAAAGTCACGTAGTGTTGCTTTAAATGTAAGGATTTGCTGCTTCTTCGATGTCATTTCTGATAGTAAATGAAGAGTCTTTGGGAAATGGTGATGAGCATTTTTTCCATTTTTGGGGGGGGGCATTTCATAAAGAGCTCATAACGATTATTTGTTATTAAATGATTGTTAATATGGCTGTTGGTTGTAGCCTTGCTATAATTTACAGCCAGCACTGCGGCAAGAGTCTAAATGTGTCATTTTCTCTCTAGGGGCACCAAGGAACTAACATCAAAGAATCATTATGACATGAGGCAAAGATTATATCATACAAAGAAAAAACCCACACTTGAAAGCACTTGTTGTAGCCATCATTAATAAATGGTTAATTAATAGTTAACCGTTATTTTACTGTTAATGAACAATGAAATGCTTCATAAACCAATTATCAATCAAATATTTACTGTTTATAAACTTATAGTTGATAAATACTGTGTAGTTGACCTGTAAACATTATTTTTTGCAACGTATGTTTACTGTGGCTTAATAAACTGTTTATAAAGCATGTCATTGTTTGTTGACAGTGAATTAACTATTAACTAATGTTCAATTAGCCATTAGTTAACCATTTGTTAATGATAGTCACCATAAAGGGTTGCAAAAATACCTTTTCTTGGCATTTCTTTCTAATTGAAGCATAGAGTTATCAGGCGGCACACTTTAACAAATCACTCAGTGTATACTAGATGTGGTATACCTGTCACATCTCATTACATCAACTCAAATCCAATGAAAATTCCCAAAAGAGTAGTTCTTTTTTACTCAACCTCAACCACACTTTATTTAACAAAATAGAAGCAGGTCAAATATCGCAAAGCATATAAATGTAACTTTGAAACACAGCGTTTTTTTGAAAATTATGACAAATCATCAGTGGGCTGTGGCACAGTAATAACTCCACAGAAGAAGAGACACATAGTTAATCCCCCCACGCCCTCCCCCCCACCCCTTTGTTGTTGTGATTGGACGGAAAAAGCGGGGTGGGGAAACGGGGGGCTGGGGGAGAGCATGGTGGCTGGACAAAAAAATGCAGGGGAATGCTGACAATGATGATTTTGATGATGAGTGTTTGTCACAGATCTGCTGAGATGTTAGTCCTCAAGGTCAAGCTGCGTGTGGTTATATATTTGGGGGGGGGGGAACCGGTGACAGTGGGGGGGAAAACATACATGCAAGCGGTCACGCAACTTCTTTCTCTCTGTATGTCTGTCTGTCTGTCTCTCTCTCTCTCTCTCTCTCTCTCTCTCTCTCTCTCTCTCTCTCTCTCAATTGTCATCACGCAAACACACACATGTGCAGCATGCATGCCTGTGCACACACATGCAAACACACACTCACACAAGGGCGGGGAAGGGGCAGGAAAGCAAAGAAAGGAAAGCGAGGGGAGGGAAGTGATTCAGCACCATGGACAGCGCTAGTCTGTAATACTGGGTGGAGATACTGCAGGCCTGCTAGCGGTAAAGGGAAGGGAATGGAGGGGAGGGGAGATTGGGGGTGTAAGCCCATCTCACATCAACTGTACACTCCTGTCGCGGCCATGGCACTTTAGGTCGATTTTGCTTTGCAGAATTAAGCTCAAATTTGGACTAATTTAAGCATCTCAGAGCAAAGAAATCCATTGGCAATTTGACGTCACAATTAAAAGAAAGGTAAACATAAAATAAAGCCAATTGCATATTCCTTGCATCTGTTGCAGAGAAGTTACGGAATGGAGGAATTTTTGGAACGCGGGAAGTTTTAAAGAGGCATTATGCGGGGAAGACATTTTGATCAGAAAAGACTGATTTTGTTGTGCCTAAACAAACAAACACTCTTTGTTTTCACGACTGAATGAACAAGCTGACCTTACAGGACAAATACAGTTTCATCCCGTTTTACTTTGTTTATATGTGGCGGACCCTGCCACCTTCCTAGCTTCGACCCCTTATTCTCCTCTGAGAACAGCTTGTTAATTCAGTTTCAGTTCAGAGTTGGTATCATTTCCTCGTGAATATCATAAATATTCATCTATATCTATAAACAACACAGTGCCCCTTTAAATGCCTTTTCCTCTTCCCTGTTGTTGCTGTTGTTTCCTTTTTAATTTTGCCAAATCCACGTGAGGGCTAGGAGCAGCTCTGTGAGAACAGGTGTTCAGTCATGGCACCCACAAGGAAAAACTCTGAAAAAAAAAACAAAGCGACCCCCTTCCCCTGAACAGAAGAAGAAGCTCAAAATGCTGATTTTTTGAAAAACAAAAAAGGCATCAATAAATCTGCGTTATGTGTGTGTTTATGTATCCCCCATGTTCCCCTCTTTTTCTTCCACACGCTGCTCTCCGTAGCAATGAAAGAAGAAAAAAAGCTAAGAATCAAACCCCCCACCCTCATCTCCCCATACCAGAACAGCCTAGTTTCAAGCACATTTCGGAGTAAATACAGTGAGTTTCAGTTCTCTTATTTGGACAAGATTAGATGGCTTTACAAAAGCTCACAATATGATGAAAAGTGAATCATAGCCAGAAGCTTTTTCTTTAACGTGGAGGAATACTTCTTTTTCTGACGTTTAAAAAGAAAACAAACAAAAAGAAGAAAAGCACTCTAAGTCTAGATCAAGTCTACCTGCGCTGCTGCTTTTTACATACAGTAGATCGAATTCATACCTACGGTAAGCTCAAATTTGAAAATCTTCCTTTTGCTCAGTTTGTTGAAAAAATATGATGTTACAAACCCCCCACACATTTGATTCCAGTGTTGTTGTTTTTTTTTGTTTTTTTTTATGTCCTCCTCTCACCCAAAAGCAGGCTATATTCATTGACACACACACACAAAGAAAGAAAAAAAATAAACCACAGAAACTTTTGTTATTTTCAGCTACATTAAACTTTGCAGCAAGTAAAGCATCTGAGTGACGTTATCGCCCCCCTCCCCCTCCCCTCCCCACGGTCATGCTCATCTGCACGTCTGTATAATCTGGAAAAAACAAAAAAACCAAGAGTCAACAATTGGCACACCATTGAAAAAGAAACACAGTTGTACATTCATAAAAGGAGATGACAGTGGTGACGATGACGATGGGAACATTTCCGAGAAAAAAAAACCTGCGATCACCTCAGTATAAATAACCCCCGAATATTCAACCGACAGTCAAAGAAACGACAGAAAGAAGTAGAAAAAAATGAGAACAAACCAAAAAAAGAACATGCACCGACAGCTTCACCTCCATCACTCACCCCTTCCCTCCCCCTCCCCCATAATCTCCCTCTCCAGATTTTTTATATATTTTTTTTTCATCTTTTTCCTCCAAACATGTCCGGAAAACAACAAATACAAAGTCCTAAACCGCAAGGTTTCACAAAAAATAGAGAAATGGCACTTTTTGTAATAGTCATATATAATTTCTTAATATCTATATATTGTCGTCATACTGATATAACATGGAGAGAACAAAAAAAGGAGGGGGTTCGCCTCCTTTTTTTCCTTGGTTATGGTGGTTATGGTTTTTCCCCTTCAGCCGCCGCCGCCGCTGCGTGTTGTCTCTGCGTGTGTGTGCGTGTGTGTGTGTGTGTGTGTCTGAAACCATGCGAAATATCATCATGCAGATTATGATACATCGGGTCCAAAAGTAGTATTTACATTTACATTCATGCGTTCGTGCACCATTCCCTGGCTCCTCTCTCTCTCTCTCTCTCTCTCTCTCTCTCTCTCNCCCTTTTTTCCTTCCTCCCTCTTCTTTTTTTTCTCTTTTTTTTCCTCCTCTTGTCTCGTGCAGATCCGTAGTCCGATTGCGGCAAAGAGCAGAACTGGGAGGAGGGAGGGAAGAGGAGGAGGAGGAAGAGGAGGAGGAGGAGGAGGAAGAAGAAGGGTTTTCTTTTTTTTTTTTCTT
>CAEMYA010000158.1:3261022-3297322 GCA_903131615.1 Diplodus sargus | reverse complement strand
TCTGTCTAAGTATCTTTGTCTCTAATTATCTTACTGTCTTTGTCTGTCTAAGTATCTTTGTCTCTCTAAGTATCCTACTGTCTTTGTCTGTCTAAGTATCCTACTGTCTTTGTCTGTCTAAGTATCTTTGTCTCTAATTATCTTACTGTCTTTGTCTGTCTAAGTATCCTACTGTCTTTGTCTGTCTAAGTATCCTACTGTCTTTGTCTCTCTAAGTATCCTACTGTCTTTGTCTCTCTAAGTATCCTACTGTCTTTGTCTCTCTAAGTATCCTACTGTCTTTGTCTCTCTAAGTATCCTACTGTCTTTGTCTCTCTAAGTATCCTTGTCTGTCTAAGTATCCTACTGTCTTTGTCTGTCTAAGTATCTTTGTCTCTAATTATCTTACTGTCTTTGTCTGTCTAAGTATCTTTGTCTCTCTAAGTATCCTACTGTCTTTGTCTCTCTAAGTATCTTTGTCTCCAAGTATCTTACTATCTTTGTCTCTCTAAGTATCCTACTGTCTTTGTTTCTCTAAAATCCCAGTTGCTGATGGTTCATTGTTGCATAACCCCTCCTTATTATTGCTGAGAAACCAGGGGAGGGGACACGGCCCCCTCCCCCGGCTCCGCAGACTGGCACCCGTTGGATTTGAACCTGCCTCTTCCACTCTCGGTGACTGCAGTAGCACCGTTGGTGGCTGAAGTGCCGGTTGCGTAACCCTCCGCGCTACCGAGTCCGCTTCGCATTGGGATCTCTTCTCTGGGCGCTTTTGACTTTCAGCTTTTCAGTCTGACTGTTATAAGAATTTACCCCAAACGGGATTCAAACCCACAACCTGAGGATTGCTGACCGGGCTTCTATCAGCCTGAGCTAACAGATCTGACAGACTTCAGTCTTTTCTTTCACATTTCACTCTTACAAACGTCGACCCTCAAAATTGAATCGAGATTCGAACCTACGACCTCGTAACTTCCGACCCTTGTTTCGCCCCGCTGCTTAACCCGCCGTGCTACAAAGCTCGCTACGCTTTGGGATGTCTTCTCTGGGCGCTTTTGATTTTCAGCTTTTCAGTCTGACCTATTAAAGAATCAAACCATGAACCTCAGAAACTAATGAGCAGGCCTCTATCATCCTGAGCTAACAGATCTGACTGAAAGTTTTCTTTTCTTTCACATTTCACTCTTTTGAACGTCAACCCTCAAAATTCTATCGAGACTTCAACCCTCGTCGCTTCTAACCGTTGTCTTAGCCTGCTGAGCTATTGTGATTCACAGAATGAAGAGTCTCAGAGCTATTCGCGCGTCCTTTTGAGCAGCAACTTTAGAAAGACTCAGCTCTGGCATTTAATTTGAAAAGTGATTTTCAAAACTCAGAGAGACTCGAGGATCAAACCTCAAATCTCAGAACTTCGTGACGGCCCTCCGACTCGCTGAGCTGCCTGGACATCTACCTTTGGATGTTTTGATTGAATTCAATTAAAGCCCCCGCAGTGGGAGACCAAAAGCCTGGCGCTTATGACGAGAGCTAATCCTCGGTCAGCTGTAGTCAAAGACTTAAGAGTATTTCAGAGGTTGTCGCCCGTTCTTCCGAGCGGCAAGAGTCAGGAGCTTGTGACTCTTTTATTTGAAGAGCGGTTTTCAAAACTAAGACTGACCTGTGAATCGAACCCTCGTGCTCAGGAGGGGGGGACTGGTGAGGGCTGGAAAGATCGTGAAAATTATCTCGTGAAATGAAAGTCCCGTCTGTAGAGAACCTTATCGAGATGACTTCCGCGGAACTTAAAGGATGTCGACGTTTACTCGGATAAAATCGGCGGTGGGAGTGGAAATGAGGGGAAATGCCGGTCCTGAATCACCTCGGCTGCGTGATAGTGTTAACTGCAGGCTACGAACATGGATTAATGATGAAAATAAAACCGTTAGCCTGCTGATTATTGGGCTGTAAATATGAGTAGATCATACTCTGAATTAGATATTTTTAGTCGTAATTAAATAAAAGAACTCCCAAATGGAAAATTTAATTAAAGTTTGTTATCGTACCGCGCTCGTGCCTAATCGGGCCGCAATTAAACTAAGAAAGGAAAAACTCAATTTGAAATGTTGAAGTGAAAATGCACGAGCCAAAATAGGAACGCTCGAGCTGAAAATTAAAATTTGTAAAGTCAAAAATTGAGAGCGAAACATCAAACGTGAAAATGCAAATGAGGAATAGAAAAGTTTCAAATGGAAACACTTGAAAGTTTCTCTCGGGAATATGAAATGAAAAAAACATTTTCACGTTTGCATTTCAAGTTTGTCAATAAGAAAATATCAAGGAGGAATAAGCAGGTCTGGATGACAGATTGTTTTAGGTTGTAGCCAGCCACAGTATCCAGTTTTCATTTCTTCTGCAATCTTTTAAATTCTCTTGGCTTGCTTTTAGTTGTTAATAACAAATCTGTGAATGTAACAACATCTTTTCTCCCAGGTAGGGTCCCCTGAGCTTAAACGTGGACATTTCCACCACCAGGCGACGCAGCGCTGAAAAAACACTGGCTTGAAAAAGCACGCGGTGAAGTGGATGCGCTGCGATTCCTCCCCCCTGAGCTCTGCACAGTGACCTTGCAGCACTATGTGGGATTGTAGACCCGCTGCCTTACATTCCATTGTGCCGCGCGTGCTACTCGACGGGTCTCCGCGCCGTGCGGGAGCCGTATCCTTCGGACAGAGACGACGACAGACGGGTTAACCGGATCTGACTTTATTATACAAGCGGCGGTCGGAATCCTCGCTCCTTTAGAACAGCTGATCGGCCTGAGATTGAAATCTTTTATGTCGTCTTCACTCGATCCCCCGTTTTTACCCAAAACATGTTCAACTTTCACAAATTGCGGTAGGATTTGGGCCGTTCAAGTCTTTATTGATAAGACGGCGTCAGAGATGACAAGAAACAGGAAGTAAGTGTGTGTGTGGGGGGGGTGGACACCTGGCAAGAAAAGGAAAAACAGCCTTGGTTTATGGGACGCACCGCTCTACCAACTGAGCTAATGGACTTTAACACGTTTAAGCCTGGTAACAGTTATCACAGGTCTGGGATCGCTTAATTACACCTACCCTCTGAATCCTCGGCGCCATCTATTAAGCTTCAAACTGCACGACTCGGCGACTTGCAGATTCAGAAATGGGTCTGGAAATCCCCCGGCCAAACTCCGGGGTGACCCTGGGATTTGAGTAATTTGATTTAAAACCAGTATCTAATTGAGGCGTCGCTCTAGGCGGGTGTTCGCGCCTTACTTTTAAAGGGGCTCAAAGCGTCCCTGGGCGTGTGAATAATGTAAGTTCATCAGCGAGTCTTTTTGGTTCTCCGAGTGATCTGCTGCCAGATCCCTGTACAAAAAAAAAAAAAGTATGAGAAGGTCCCCAAAAATCCTGATCCGAGTCTTCTTTGGAGAAATCTGAGGGAACGCCACCAAAGTTTTCTTTTCTTTTCTTTTTTGCTTTTTGTTATCCGGTAACTTCTCTTCATGTTCCGTATTACGTAAAGATGCTGAATTCTCTGTGGCAAAGGATTAGACGTGCCTGCCTTGCACCATCCATGCAAATCCTAACAGGAGAGCGCAGATCAGAGTGCAGGCAATACAAATAATTAATACTCAGGGGCACTGGAGTTCTGGTGCTGGAGGAATGCTGCAATAAGAAAATAATTTAAAAGAAAGACAAGGGGAAAGGAGAGAGAGAGAGAGAGAGGGGGAGGAAGGCATTTGACACCTGTCAAATTATTGACATTTACGCATTTGATCACGCAAGGTGGAGACCTTAAATCGATGCGATGAGCTGTTGCGTTCACCTTGAGGCCCGCGCGGAGCTGTGGAGGAAGCGTGTTACAGGTGAGGTGTCAATCAGCAGGACATTGCGGACATCGCCATCCATCAAAGCAGTAAAAAATCCCCCTCCTCTTGTCGCATCCTCCTTCTCTGTGTTTTCCCTCTGCTCTCTCTCTTTCTTCTCGTTGTTGCGATTGCACAGCGTTGCCTTATGGTGCGGGACGGCCGCGCGCTGCGGGCGCCTTTTGTCGGCGCGTCACCCCGCGATGACCTAACGTGGGCAGCGCGAGAACATCCGATTGTCTCCGCGCAGCGCAAGTCCGCAACGACGCAAAGCTCCGAACATGTACCGCCGCTGCTCTGTTCCCGCTTCGGGTGAACGTCGCGAGGCTATATTTTGTAGCAGTCGTCTCACATTTTGTACTGGCGCGCATCCGTGCTTCGAGTGCTGGAAGTGCTTGTACCAAACCTGCTCATTTGTCTCTAATTAACTGCATCCCCTGTTTTTTTTTTTCTGAAAATTGCGCAAATAAGTGAGGGAAAATCACATCGGCAGAGGAGCAAAAACAACAAGGACACTTAATAAGCTGTCGATGGCCTGCGTCGGGCTTGATCAACATCCCGCGCTACATGCGTTGTTATTATATGTGATGGGCGCTTTTGATACAAACAGATTAATCGTTGTCGCTTTGGGGATGGTTGATAAACCAGAGGATGGATTTAAATGACCGTTGCTACGCGCGTTTGGAACCTCGGCTAAAGATTGCCGAGTAAAGGGGTACTCCGGTGAAGGAGACGTTGAAGCGACGCTTTTATAGTCATTCTGGAGAAAGATACCCGATTCCTTAGTCCCGTTCCCAGGCTGTCGAACGCTGGCAATATGTTAATGTTTCGGGTCCGACGCCTAAAATCCGGTATTTTAATTTGATTGGTATTTGACAATTAGGGCGTGAGACTTTGTGCAGAAAGTTGCATAGTGTTGCTTTAAAGTAAGAATGATCAAAAGCAAAGCAGCAAAGGCCCAGACGTCCTGACTTTTAGCCCCAAGTATGGCGCAAACGCCAAAGAACACTGAAGCCTAACCGTTCCCATATTGCAAAATAACCTAAATGACATGGCAGGATTGTCTAATCCAAATATAAAGCAAGAAATATCATGTCTGTTTTTGTTGTCCCTCGTATGTCTCGAGAACCGTCTGTCGGATCTGCTTCGTACTTGGCAGGTGTGTCGCCGAGGAGCGACGGGAGTGCGGTGTCAAATTTCGTGTAATTTGGGATCGCGACATATTCATAAAACCTGAGAGAACGGCGACAGCAGCAGGGGAGGGGCTCAGGGACGCCAAAGACCCGTTATTTGATCTATATTGGTATTTGATGATTTGGGTATAAGATTTTCTGCAGACTTTCATAGTGTTGCATTAAAGTAAGAATGATGAAAAGCAAAGCAGAGGCCCCGAGTGTGGGTCAAACTCCAAGAATACTGGAGCCTAACATTCCCATAATGCTAAATAACCCAGATGATGTCATTATGTAACCAGTGTCATCTAATCTAACTATAAAGCCAGAAATCTCTTGCCTGTTTGTTTGTTCCTTGCATATCTCAAGAACCATCTGTCAGAGCTACTTCATACTTGGCAGGTGTGTTGCCGAGAACCGACGTAAGTGCGGTATCGGATTTGGTGTAAGCGGCAGACAACGGTTTGAGTAATAAGTAAGTCAGAGAAAAATCATTTTACACGTGTGTTCTATATACAGAAAAGTAGACAACATAAACAAACATTGCCTTTACAATAAAAGTCCCCTACTATGTTATATATTATTTTAATTACCATGTGCAATTACCACAAAAATGCCTTTCTCAGTCCAGCCAAAGATAAAATCGAAGCTGCTGTTGAACCATTTGGAGTATGGGCGTGATTCTGGGCTCTTTTTTTTTTTTTGGAAGGTTACAGTCTGTTTTTGTTTTTTTTCCCCAAAGAGTCAGAGGCTCCGTAACTGCTTTTGGCATTGATCTACAAGAGTTCGAACACTGAAAGATTTATTATTTTATCTGGTTTTCTTTGGGGTTTTTTTAATGCAAAAATCAGCCTGCAGTTGACCTACAACCCCTTTTTGCTGGGAAACATTTTGGGAGTCTTACATGGGCAAAGTTCAGATTTAATGACGGTATCACTAAAAATTTAAATCCAACACTTGTTTTTCTCGAGAAATATCGCGACGCCTGGCAAAAACAAAGGGAGAGAAAACTGCAATTTTGTGACCTCAAACTACCACTGCCTGAGAGGAAAAGAGACAAACACTAATTGTAGTCCTTCATGACCTCATTTACACAAACTGTGCTCATAAAATAGTCAAAAGCAAGTGCTGAAGTGCATAAAACTGTGTGAAGTTGTGTATTTTCTAAGTTTAGGCCACAGCAAACCGATCTTGACTGCATATTCAAGGCTTTAAAATCTCACTGGCTACATGATGCATCTGTCAACTGGTGGCTGGCATGTGAGTGGCTCAAGGAAGATGGGAGGAAACAAAGAGTAGGTCTGCGCGATCTTTCCGCTGGCTGTTGTAGGCTCGAGGATTTTCAGGTGCTTCCAAGTCTCCAAGTCGGTTTGGTTGCCTCCAAACGTAACACTTGTGGGGTCAAAGCTTAAACGTAAAGGAAAAAAAAAATATCAGGAAAGATCAGCCGCTCTGACAGAAAGTCATTGACCGATCCCAGGAGTGTTTTATATTTGGTGTGTTAGACGACCGGATCGCACGGGAAGTCGAGTTACAGCCGCCGCAGAGCCCAAAACGCATGAATTTAACATGCTCCGCAGTCGTTGTTCTCTTCCCTCCTTTTCCCTCCGCTCATCTGTCTTCACTGTCCCTCAATAAAGACCCGCGCACCGCCGGAGTGATCAATCATCGCGGCGGTCGGTGAAATGTCACCCGGAATGGCGTCCCACCTTTGACCCCTTTGTCGGCGGGCGGCGCACGTGTGCGCGTGAATGAAGACGGATGACTCGACGGCGCTCTGGAAGTCGTAATTGTCAGGTCGCGGCTAATGAATTTAAAGTGAAGGGCTACGTGGCCAAGAGAGAACAGAGGGCGGATGTAGGTGTGTTTACTGGGATATATTTGAAAAAGTACTGGGGGTTCTCTCGCCTACGGCGTTGCTTCATTATGTATGGAAATGTATGGCCGAGCAGATGAGTTTAACAAGCACCAATAGAGCTATAATGTGCGAGCACGGTTTTGATTACACTGAATCATGCTTCTGAAGGAAAATGGTAATTAGGGTGGACGTGAAACAGCAGTTTCAGAACAAATCTTCAAATAAAAACGATGGTGGGATTAGCGAGAAGAGGATTTGCATCAGTGTATTGCAATAATTTGCCCATTTAAACTCGTTGCTTTGCAGATCTATAAAAATGAAGTAATGACACTTCGGAGGCTCGGTCGGAGTTAAATCCAATCGTTATCGATCCTCCAGAAGCTCCCGTTGTTCTGCGAGTCTTTCGCTGCACTAATCAGTCATTTGTAAGAGATTTCATTTTGGGAGTTACCGCACCAGACCTAAGCATAATGGATGACGGATGGGGGGGTGGGGGTGAGGTGGGGAATCAATCGCGGCGCGGTGGAGCCGAGTGTGATGACAACATGAAAAAGCTTGTCAAATGGCCCCTTTTAATGCGAGGAGCACGAGTCAGGTGCACACGTCGCACACGCTCATAATCGTGATTTATTCATAGACTTTTACAGTGGTAGAAATGCTCCATTTTCTAATACATCTATTATTTAAAGGTGGGACCCTGTAGACATTGCTCAACAGATTGTGGTGTAAAAAATGAATGCAAAATCCCGAAAAACTGGGAAGCGCGCATACGGATATGTGTGCCGTCTCCCACGCGTGTCTCTGTGTATGGGCGCCCTTGCTCCCAGTTTTTTCAACGAGTGCTTGCAAACTTCTCTATAATAGATGACAATCACAACAGTTGCCTCGCAAACACACCTGCTCCTCGGAGATAGAGCTGCCGCGGAGCTCTTTTTTTTCCCCAGATGCCGAGCAAAATGTATTTCGCAGGAAAAACTTTCTCGCCAAAAACACAATTTTCTGTTTGCTTTGAGATCCCGCGAAAGATTATAGACCCTATACAGATTGTAAACACGAGTATATGAGGGCGCGAAAGGGGGCTGCCTCTGTGTATCTGAAAGAGGCGAAGAGGAAAGTCGTCCGTGTCCTGATGAATTCCATCGTCCTGTTTCGTATACGTGAGGGACGGCGTATGTAAAGCACAGATAGGACTGGATATGCGGTAACAGATATTTGGAAACAGGGTCTCACAGGATCAAGCATAAACAGCTTTAAGATCCTGGATGGTTCACTCTCTCCAGCAGCAGCCTCGCCCCAAAGTATAAAGAGAATATCTTTGGATGTCTGGAACATGTCTTCTTCTTTATGCCCTTTTAATTTGCAATCTGCACAAGTGAATGTTGCATGCCGGCGGCATTAGTGAGAGGAGAGCTGCTGGGAAAAAAATGAGCTTCCGAGTCCAAAAAGGCTCGGTATGACATCAGATACATGCAGACGTCGGTTAATCTTTGTGACTCTGTCTTTGACTCTGACACCAGACACTGCCGTTAGATACCAGTCAACACTTAACACATAGTGTTTGAGTGGATCAGAGCGCTATTAAATATATTAAAACGTGTAAAAATTGTGATGCATCCACTTACACTCCAAAATTCAAAGTTCAATCAGACAAATTGGCAAATAAATAATCGGGACTGCTAACACTGTCATGCCAGTGTCCATTATTTTGCTCTCCATGCTAATATCTATGGTATTGCTATATTCCTTGCTATCGCTACCAATACTAATATGCTTTTGCTTTCCATGCTAAGATCATTGCTAAAATATTTATGTTTCTGGTCACTGTCCATGTTAATATCCAAGCTATTGCAATGAGTTCCAACAGCCATGCTATCACTAGCCATGCTTATATCCATTCATGCTCATATATTATGCTATTGCTATCCGAGCTCATATCCGTGGTATTTTGTCTATGTGAATATCCATGTTATCCCTATACATGCTAATACCCACGCTAAAGCTGTCATGCTAAAACGAATGCAAAAGCTGTCCATGCTAATACCAATTTTACAGCTGTCCATGCAGCTTTTTTCTCCATGGTATTTTCTCAGTGGGAATATCCATGCCGTCTCTATACATGCTTATACCCATGCCATAACTGTCCATGCTAATACCCTTGCTATTGCATTTACATTTAGGGCATTTAGCAGATGACTGTTTCCAAAGCTGGAGTGGGGCTTCAAACATCAAATGATGGCGGATGAAGACATCTGAACTGTGTGATGCGACTGCAAACTTCCTCGGCCCTCCTGAAACAAACAACAATAGAACATGTGGTCCGACTGGCACAATTTTTATTAAGTCATCTCAATGTTTACTTTAAAAATTAACATTCATTTCCTTTAATTGCTTTAAGAGACAACAAACAAACAAAAACAAGTAAGTAAATAGTTTAAAAAACATATATGTTTAAAAGACAGTAAGAATCAAAGCAATACAACAGTGACAGGTTGAACTGAAGTGAAAAAGATCCCAGCTCTGTTGCTCTCCCTGAGCTTTCTTTCTCTGTTAAAGGTTATTTTAGGAGACGTTCTGTACAAAGTGCAGAGCTTCTTGTAACACTGGGCTACATGAATAAAACCGACTTGACTAACGTAAGTGAAGAGGAGGCGTCACTGTTATACTCTGACCGTAATCAAGAAGCGAAAAGCGATCTTTGTTTAACGAGGTTGCGAATCAGAGAGCGACCGCATCCATCTTTCCTGTAAAGTCATACGGGTCATCGTGTCGATTGAACCTGTGAATCGGAAAGTACTGAAGTGAGGCGAAATGTATGAAGTTAGACCAAATTTATCGGCCACTTCAACTCTGAACCGTCACTTTGTTTGTACACGGTTGGAAATCTCCTGCCAGTGCACAGAACTGACACGCTCAATTCGGTCGAACGGAGTGAATGATGGCCGGGGTGACTCGAGGTGGCCGACGAGACGGGACATGATTTTCTTGACAGAAAAAAAAAATATGTGCAATTGAAATCCTTCTTAAAATTGAATAAGACATTTTCTTTTCTTTTTTTTCAATTTCCAGACTGAATTTTCATGGTCTGTCTTTACATGCCCTCGAGGGGTTTCGCTCCACGGGAGATTCTTCGAGTGTATGCTGGGAGGGTCTTTTCCACCGTAATCCAGATCTAAACGTGTCTCTGAGAGCTTTTTTCTCCATTTCCCATCCACCTCATTAACCTTTGTGACACTCATTACAATGTGTGACTCCCAGTCTCACCAGACGGTGAGCTTGGGGGGGGGGATTCCAGGGGAAGTCTTTCATTCGCACAAACACGCGGATCTATTTGTCGGTGTGCCGATTCAACCCCAGTCTGACCTTCTTCAGTCTCACTTTCTTCGCTATATGCACTTAAATGGGCGCACAGTGTACACACAATTATCTCAAACGAGGTCAGGGTCTTCGATAAGAGGACCGCCAGAGTTCATTAGAGAACTCAGTGGGACTCGTGTAAGTCGTGACCCATCATCCCAGAACATTCTTTTATCTCCTGAATAGCAGGATGGAAAAGGCAAAACAGATTGTCAGTATTCAGCTCATGCCTCTTTTTACTTATTTATTTATCTCCTCTTCCTCCTGCGGGGTGGCGAGCAGGTCTAATTAGTCTCAGGTCTCACCATGCTGAAAGTACTTTCTTTTAATTCATAGGACAAAAAAAGATAATGTGGTGGGGGAAAAAAATGATGAAATCAGTAATGACAACAACCAGTAGAATCAACGAAGAGAGGCCAGAACTGAGCGTTATACAACTTTGTCTAGTGTATTTCTTAAAGCAGCGCTATTTAACTTATATAGGCAAACTATGTTGTTCATCAACATAGTTCATTAACTATGTTGTTTTTTGTTTTTTTTATGCCTGAAAGCAACTTGACAAACAAACAAACAAACAAACTTGTTGAGAGATTGTCGAGTCTCGTTCGAGGATCGTCAAACACCAGCGCATTAGGTCTGACGCCAAAGACCCAATTCGGTAACCGATTGAATTTGCCGTTTGACGACCCGGACTTGTGGGACAAGTGGGTAGATGATGGATGGATGGAGAGAGGCTCGGATTGCAAATGGAAAAATTCCGCCAGAAGTAATTTAAAACTGAACCAAAGAGGTTAGCTCTCAGACAGCGCTCTCAGAATGTTAATAGAAATGGGTTTAAAGGGGCATTATGTCCGAACTTTAGTGAATTCACATTCTTCAGTTAAAAGTAAATATTTGAATGTTTTGACATGATGATGTGTGTGCTGCGCTGCAGAGATATGCGCTGAAGTGAAGCCAGCGTGCGAGCCCGAGCTCATCTGGCTCAAAAGCCTCTAAACCTCACAGTCTTAGCTGCTAGCTGTTGGTGGTTCCGAGTATGCACTCGACAGGCATTTCTTTTAAATGTTATTAAATCGAAAGTGTTAAGGGCTGGGTTGTTTGAGACAGGAGGGATACATGTCCAAATTGTTGGACTAATAGTAAATTTTCAAAATAAAAGTAGGAATAAACAAGCTCTTTTAATCCGGTTCAATCACTGTGACCGAAGCTAAGTAGCAGCCCTGGTGGAGGAGGATGTGCTGACTTTCATGGTGGAGTCTCTGGGACTTGGAGAAACAAATTCAAATCATCCTGAATAACTGAATAAATAGGGGATGTTGGCTGTTGCCGGTCTTATGTGTGGGCATCTTAGCCTTTAAATCACGAGGGTTTCCCTCACAAAATTTTAGAATCGCTCAAAACGCCGGTGGCCACTAAGTTAAGAGTCCTCTCATGATCCAAAGTGTTATTTGTAGGTTTCTCGCGAGCTAATTTGCTGGAAACAGAACCCCGGTGCTGAGCAAACGAGCGCCGCGCCGCACTCTTGTTAAAGACGCCAATCAAACTGTCACTCCCCGCAGTGCAGGTGGAATCATCAATATTTCACACAGAAAGGAGTGAGAGGAGATATTCAGGGTTTCTCACTTATTTATTTGTGTTTCTTCCCGTCACATGTTCTTCCAAAGCCTGCCTGTTAAAATCTCTGCGGTGCATCGCGTCTTCAGAGAGTCATGGTTGGATGGGGGCCGAGCGGCAGAGGGGGTAGACCTCCATATAACGGGAGAGTGGAACAGAGGGGAGTAGTGTAATGGCGCCGAGCCAAAACGTTTGACAGTTGCATTATTCAAATGAAAATCGCAGGAAGCTACTTTAGGAAAAAATAATAATAATAATGAAACTCCCACATGTGCCCTGACAATTGAATTCATCCGACTCGGAGCTCGCACGGCGACGGATGTCTGCGCTGCCATTCATTTCGACGGAGGGGGTGCGGGATGGCGTGAGAAATGAGCGGGGACAGGCTGGAAACTGGATCTTCGCTGAGTGCCTGTAAACAACCGGAGCATAAGTGGAGTTCAGGGAGAGGTAAAGTACTCAAGTGCGACCCCGTCTGAATAAGTCGACCGCCGCCGAACGTTTTTTTTTTTCACCGCGTCTGGAATCGATGACAAAAGCGAAGCCACAACGGCGAGGGGCAGAGAGTTCCCTCAGTGAGGTCGAAGTGACTGCTCGAAACATTTTTATGGCACCGATAAAATCCACAAGGACTAGAATGGACAAGAGGTCTGTAATTCTAAATGCACCTCCGTAGCACCGCAGTGAGCACAAACAAATATTTATGAAGGACGTCTACCTTGAATCCTCTCCAGGATTTAACCGTGCCCGTCCTTTTCAGCGTAAAAAAAAACACATTTGAATCTTTTAAGCGCAACTAGCTGGCAGGCCTTTGCCTTTCCTCCTCACTGATTTTCCTTTGAGATGAACCCCCCCCAAATGCATCCCGCACTATTACTATATCTTTCCTTTTGAAGACGGGGGCCCTCTCTCCGTGATAATGCCTCCCTTGGAAAAGCGGCATCTGAGTGAAAGGGGCTTTTACTTTGATAACTCACTACGAGCTGTTTGATCAAGCCACGGGGGCCAAACATTCCGCAACATTTTCCAACGCTGAAGAACCGCTCTAAGAGTGGCTTTTTTTTTTTCAAATCTGCACCAGTTCAAAAGGCAGTGTGGGAGGATTTTTAATCAGGAAACATGCACACAGGCCACATATTATTAACATAATGCGTTACAAGTTGTAATTAAGGCTTAAAAAGCTATGAGAACCCTATGGGAGCATTGTGTCTTCCCTTTTCACTCGTTTGAATATGTTTCATAATTAATTTCCTTTCGGGCTGCTCAATGTATTAAAATTCAGACAAATGTGTCAACGATGCGCCAGTGACAGACATCAAACTGTCATACCGTCACATAACAAGAGCGTTAGTCACTGTTTGTGTTCTGAAAATCAACGTAACGATCAATTATTTTGGCAGTTGTGCCTAATAATTATAGTTATGTATTCAAACAATGACTGAAAATAAAAGGAGGTTAGGAACAGACAAAGGTGACACTAATTAACTAATGAAACTTTAGTTAAAGGAGCACCATTATGCTTTTATTTTATTTTTCTTTCCTTCAGTGTGTTATTTATATGTTCTTCCTCCAAGTCAGCATCAACTGAAGCTCCTCACTCCCACAGAAAACACTGCTCCTAAAAGGCATCGCCGGTAGTCCCGCCTTTAATTCTGTTGCTTTGTGACATCACACTGCGTCAGAATTTGGGCTTAAAGAGACAGGATGGAGCTCTGAATGTTGCTAGCGCTAGCAAGCGAACGTTAAGTTGTACAGCTGTTCCCATTTGTACAGTTCAGTCAACGTTGGCCACCGTTGCGCAGGCTAGTTAATGTTGCTGACAATAGCAGGCTAGCGTTGATCTTGCTAATGCTAACTAGCGAACATTTACGGCGAAGTTGTACAGTATGCGCACCTTAATATAGTAAAGTTAGAGTTAGACATTAACGCTGTCAACACTAGATAATGTTCACATTGCTGATGTTGGGGCAGTACAGAATGCTGGGTGCATACTATACAACCATTTTTGCATATTTTCTTAGTTTTTTTTTTTCCAAATACTGGAAAAGACCCCACAAAGACCATTGAACGCTGACGAAACACAGCTGTCCCCAACAGCGTCATACTATAGGCTCACAAACCTTGTTAGAAGATGGAGCCAGCTGTCAGAACTCAGCAATCGTTTTGGACTCCATTGAAACTAATTGATCAATCATAACAATGATTTGAAGGAAAAGAGCTCTTTAGACCTTTAATCACCTATACATTTACCATTATTAATGATCTGTAAAAGGAAGCTCTTGCGGGTGTCATGCCGAGGTCGTTTGTGAAGCAGAGAAAAACAAACATTGGGAGCAGATCGTTAAGTTTTGTATTACAGCCAAATCGTAAGGCCAAATGTTCGGCTTGGGATTGTAGTCGACTCTGGTCAGGCGTTTCCAAAGAAACCCCTCAAGGTAAATAACTGGAGATGGAGATGGAACAGTGGATCATGCCTTTGACACATAGTGTTGGCCACAATTACAGCTCAACGCTGTGTGTGTGTGTGTGTGTGTGTGTGTGCGTGTGCGTGTGCGTAGTATGTTCGACCAAGTGTGTGAATCTGACCATGAAGGCGTACTGTATAGATGTGTGGGGGAACTACAACACTGTACTGTATATTCTCATGCTCATACACATTGTGTGTGTGTTTGTGTGTGTACGCTATATTTAGTCTTTACTTTACTTTGTCCGCGAGCGTCTGTCAGAAGCTCTAAGGGAGCGTCGCGGCTGAAGCCTGCCAGTTCCCTGCCTTACTGGCCACTCTGTTGACCGCATGCATGCACACGCGCACACACAAACAAACACACACACACACACACAATCTCAGACCACCTCCCTTTCTCCTTTTTCCTCTCTCATGCGTCCATGTGTCAGGCCGATGTGGAGTCAGCTCGAGCCGGGACTGCGGGACCGTGAGCCTCTTTTCCCTTCGCATTTGTTCCAGTACCCATCACCCCGCCGCCTCTGGCTCTCCCCCAACCGATCGTTGGTGGCCAGGGCCGCCTTACCTTTCCGAACAACAAGCACTCGGCTCGCTGCAACGCGGTCCAACACGGCTCGTTGCACTCCCCGGTAATTTGCCTGTGTGGGTTGTTAAGTGTCGACGTATTATCATAATGCTGTGCTGGGTAATGTTTCATAAGGTAGCAAAGTGCAGAGGAGTGTGATATCCTGTCCACCTCGTGTTGTAGCAGGGGATGGGTGTGTGCGTTTGTGTTTGCAGCAAGAAAACAGTGCAGCCTCCAGCGAAGCAAAGGTCAATAACTCACCTCTGGATTACAGGATCTCGCACATTGTTGTCAGAGACTCAGACAAGACCGTGTGGCGAGTTTTTCTGCTTTTCTGCACTGTGAAAAAACATAAAAATATATGCATGTTTACCTTCAGTATGCATGAAAGCGCACATGTTCGCAAAACAAAGATGTGGCAAACTCTTGTTCCGCCCTCCAATGGTGTGCTCATTCCGCACGTCGGAGCCGGAGGGAAAATGCATATAAATGGAAAAAAAGAAAAATAAGAGCAAACTCTCAGAACGGCGTCTATTTATCTTGTTGTACTGTTGCCGAGGTTTGATCTACGGAGCTGGGAAGGCGTTCAAGACGTGCGTGTGAGACTCCAGCTGAGCGAAGTAATTCTCTGGATGCTCCTGGTGAACCGGGTGCCCGCACAGATGCATCGCCGTAATAACGCACATCTGAAGGATGGCAAGTGATTGAATTTCCCCCCCTTTTTTAAATCCCCGCATGCCGGCCTGTCTGCCTCCTCGCTTCGCCACACAGGGGATACAATCGCTCGATGATTGCGCGATTCCCCCTGTGCAGCGCCGCCGGGCGATGCATAGAGCTTGGACACGTATCAAAGAGATAAACCGCGTGTAGGGGATAAAGGTAAAGAAGTGGGGTTTTTTTTTAAAAAAAGGGGGACTGTGTAGCTCTGGAGAAGAATTCAAAACTCAGATTTGGATATTTACAGTATAAGAGAGGCAATTATATAAAATCAAAAGGTATTTCTTTTCCATTGATTAATAAACAAGCTGTTCTCAGAGGAAAATGAGGTCCCCGGAACACTGTTTGAAGCTATAAAGGTGGCAGGGTCCACCACATATAAACACGATTTGTCTTTCAGTGATGAAAATGAGGTTTGTTTAGACATAAAAATGTCAGACAATGGCGGCCTTCCTCTATCCTCCCCAGGACTACACAGTACACCTTCAAACCTCCCCGACCTGTCAGACCACATGCAGCCCTGCTGGCCCCAAATCAAAACCAATCTTCCTTTGTTTGCCTTCTCCCCTCCGTGTCCCTCTCGGCTCTCTGAAAAACGGGTCTGTCACGCTGCTTCCCCTCCGCTTTTTGCCTGCTTGAACTGATTTGGGTACGCGGGTCAATAGTTAAAAGCACGCCACAGTCATCCACAGTTCGATTGGACGACGGTCAATCGTGCTAAATGCGGCGCTTTAGCCAGTCTGGAGCACGCCAAGGGCAGCGCTGTTTTCAAGTGTGGGGGTGGGGGGCAAATTGATTCTGTTGTGACAGACAAGTTGATGTCTGCAACAAAACAGCAGCCGGTTCAATCAGTAAAAACTGAAACACTGGCAGTGAGCGCAGTCACGTGGAACCACATAAAATCTGATGTGGGCTTACACGTCCCTGTACACAGTGGGGTTCAGCTGATATGGGCCTTTTGATGGAGGGTATTGATATTTTTAGACTGGAGATGCTGGAAGATGATATTCGGTATCATTAAATTGGAGGAGTCTTGCCAAGAGCAGAATCCCTTAATACAACACGGAGGGAAAGAATGGGAATATGCACATCGAGTTGGTAAATGTAGTAAATCTGGGAGCGGCAGAGGACGGGGCAGACCGCTGTGAGACGCATCACGCTCTTGCTGTACTTTCTCCATCACAACGAAGACCATTTCACTTTGTTGATTAGCGGCCCGCTGAGCCTCCTCTCGTAGTCCACTTTTTTGCTCCTATTAATACCAAAAAAAAAAGTATTTCCCTGGAGAATCTATTCTTGGAAGAGTGAGAAGGCCCATTAAAAGCCTTTGGAATGTTATGTGACAAAAAGACTCAGCTAAAATCCATATTAATTAAGGTCTGTCAGGGTCAGCAGCTCGTAAAGGCAAGGTGAGCAACAGCATCTATTTAATGATGAGTGAAAATCTGGAACACATTCGGCCTTTGAATAGAGAATTAACTCACTAAAGAGATGCAGACAGAAAATATGGTGTTTAGCCCTCTGGGGTCTGGGGTATAATTGGTCGTTTTTGAGTACTTTTGATTTTGCCATTATATTTCACCTTAAAAACTATTTACCTTGCCTAGTTAGGTGTCACTATTTTTAGCACAACCTCACATGTGTGACTGTACAGTTATTTTTTTCACTTTGACATACTGTATTAACACAATGGACCTGAAATCACAAAAAAACATAAAATCCGAGGAGGAAAAAGTTATTTTTTTGACTGTGAAAACCACAAACATGTTTAACAAACCATTTGTATTACTTTCAATGTAAATATAAATTGTTGTTTGTTAAATTTGTGCATAAGCTGTTGAAATTTACAAAGTTATATGGAACTATTTACATTTAAATGCAGGCAATGCCTCAGGCTCAGCCCTGCCTCAGCTCCTCCCTGCCTGCTCCACATTCAGCAGTCTCCTCATTGTTGTGACTCATTAAACAAAAAAATGACTCCACTACACACTAAACACACTACACCATACACTACATAACACACCAACTATACACTCCAAACACACTGAATGTAACAAATCTCTCAACTCTCAAACCCGCTATCTCTATCACTGTCGCTGTCGCTGTCACTCTTTCACCGCCGTCTATCCCACAACTTTTTTTTCCACAAAATTGTCAACGATCAAGACATCACCACACCATTGTTGTAGTATATAGAAATCCCTGGTCTGTAACGATTTGTCAGATGTAATGTAGGCGCTCACTACAAACAAAACTCGTACTGTTATAGTAAAAAGTAAAAAGGCTCTGATGGACTCTCTCTATGCTACTAGCCCAGAACCAGGCAGACAAAGTTAGCGATTAGCCAGTGAACATGGCAGAATATTTAGCAGCTAACGCACTGAATAGGTGGAAACCAAAACGAAGCTTAAAGGGGAGTAAATATTCAAAATGACATAGTGTTGCTTTAAATAATATCACTATTTTCTAAAAATGCATTTTTTCACCACAACACCAGCTACTGCTGCTAACTGCAGCTACATTAGCTAGTTAGCTTAGTTAGCCGTGCAGCTAGCAGTTCAGCTGGTGTGCTTGAGGAACATGGCAGCGTTAGTGTTAACACTCCTAGCATAGGAGCTTTGGACCAGGACGGGCCAATGCTAGTTGTTTTGTACGCTAACTTTAGTAGGTATCTAGCTGCAACAGAATACATAGACAAACATTCTTACACATTGCCCTGTTAATACAATGGAAGAATTCTGTTTGAGAACCAACCCTGACCCCAAAATTAATATAGAATATGACAGAAATAAATCCAGCCAACAAGCTGGCCTAATCCAGTGTCAGAGTGAACCTGAAGCGATGCTATGTGTGGCACCACTGACTCAGCGCATGTCCCCAAGAAAATTCAAATATGCCTCGCCACGAATAAATGAACTAGATTCAGAAAATAGGGGTTGGAGGCAGGCGGGGACGGGACTGCTGCTGAATGACGGGAGCTGAGCTGTGTATAATGGGGAACACTTTCATGCAAATATTGTCACAGCGTCGCCGCAGCCAGCCGAAGATACGCCGGCTTGTACAGCGGGCGATCGGAATTTCTCTTCTTCTGTGCAAATTTTCCTGTAGTGGAGCTAAAAAATAAAGAAATAGAAATGGAAATTCTCCGTTACCTGCAGGCAATTTCTCACACATGGTCGGGAATAGAACCTAATGAGCTGCCAGACCTTGAGTGGGAAGAGAAGACTTTTACCTCTGGTGGTAGCAGGCTTTCCTCTCCGCCAGGCGGTTATACAAAAAAACAAAAAAAAAAGAAAATCGACCAGATACGGTGAGGACTCACCTCGGTCTTGATTCCGTCTTTTTCAGACCCCAAGAGTTCACAGCACTGAACAGTTGCAGCGCAGCACGAAGGTGGATGAAAGGAAACCAGAAATGAGGATGGCTGTTGCCCGGAGAAGGCGTTAAGAACACAACAGTGCATTCTAGGAAGGCTTATTTTTATGTGTTCGTTTTTCTCCCGCCTCGAACACCATAAGGGTTTCTGATCAACGCTGTTAAAATATGTATAAAAAAATTACCTCTAAATATAAATGAAATATGACCATATTTGGAAACTTTTGATCAGTGTTAAAAAACAAAAACAAAAGAACAACAATCTTACAGTAGCAGATTGTAGTAGTATTTCACACAGATTTATATCTTGTGCTCCATGCTTCGATTTAATATTCCCTGCAGGCCATGGCGTCCCTGTTCGCTATTTGACTGTGATCCATGGACTCACATTTTGAGCTACGCCGCTGCCCACGGGAGCTCTATGCCAGACCAGTGGGCCGATGACCACTGCCTGGGCACGCGTCCAACAAGGCATCCCAGAGAAATAAGTAGTCTCTATGGTCACTGTGCTGGAGCGGAATGTAAGGACACAGCTACATTATTTCCCAGACACTCATTGTGAATGCAAACTTAATTTCCCGTGATTTATCTTCGTACTGAGAGCAGAGAGAGTGATCTGTAAAAAGACACAATACATAATATCCAATAAGGCCACTACAAGCATGTCTGTCTGCAGCCCCCCCCCTCCAATAAAGAATAAAGATTGTAAGATGCCAGATGCCCAGAAATGGTCACCGGCCTTTCAGCTTAAACATACTCGCCTAAATTATCCAAACGATGCGAACGCCAACTTCGCCCGACCTCGAGCCATGACGCCATCGTAATGCGGCGTGTCTTCAAGGGCTTACAGAGTAAACAAAAGACCTGACCGCACAGAAACTGCCCCAATCGCCGTGCAAGACAATTATGGGATTATGTGTGTAGATTAATCCAAAAACCTAGGAAATCAAGAAAAAGCAAGGGCACATTGTTGTGAGCCCGAGGCTGTGGCTGATATAAGAAACACTGGGGTCACGTCATTGGTAATCATAATGGATGATTTTGGCAAGATTTAATGAGGTTTTAAAAAAGGTCACATTCAAACACATGTACCACGTGTAAAGCATTCTGAGGCTGTTTCTAGGCCTTGTTTTTAATCTAGATAGAATTTAGCCCAAAACTGATGAATCCAGGTCCACAATCTCCATACTACCTATATAGTATGCAAACTAACACAATGTGATTGGATCATTTAATATCAATCAAAATCAAATACCAGACATAAACTCAAAGCATCATCAACTATCTTTCTCCACTAGCTTTAGATGAAATATCCCAGGACCACTAAATACTCATAACACTCATAGTTGTACCTGATTTCATGTCAATCTATGCGATAGCTGATGAGATATTCCAGTCCGGATCGCAGTCCTGTATCGACCAGCAGACAACAGACTGACATCCCCTGAGCCACACCGCTAGCCTGGCCAAGAATACAAACAGCGAGCCTACATTAGCACGCCGGTTTTATTGCCACGCCACTAATGTAGCTGAAAGGGAGAAGTAAGTCTTCTCCACAAGGATTACACACATGGCAGCATAGGGGAAGGCTTTAAAACAGGATTTAGGCCAACATGAAGGGAGATACACTCCATGGAAACCATAACTGACTGTCTGGCCATTATGCACCACAGCACCAAGGGCAAATGCCTCGTAGAAAACTACCCGGCAATGTTAATGATTTCTGAAATGAGCAAACAAAATGTGGGGACGTATTTTTGGGAGCGTCGAATGTTTCAAAGTGGCCTGAGGTTGTGCTGGGGGGGTCCGCGACCTCAGCCGGGCGTAACGGGCCGACCTAAATATATCAGCGAAAAGGGTTTAAAATAAGAGCCGAGTCTCAAAACCTGTGTTACTGGATTTAAAATAAATCCACACACATCCGTCACCCTGACCACCACAAATTCTTCCAACACCAACCTTTCTGTGTCAAGATCCCTCCTTGTTTGGGTTTGTGTCTCCTTCACATAATCCTTTGGTGGCAGGGAAACATTTTTTTTTTTCCCTCCACTTTTTGAGAGCGCACATTTGCATTTCAAGGCACCCGTCTTGCGGTGCAAAAAGTTTTGGGAAAGCAGTTTGCTGTGCTCCGGGTCTCTCTGTGTGCAGAAATCAATCAGTACACCGCCACAGCTGTAGTCACTTTAGGAATAAGAGCAGAAATGGTTGAAAGGGCCTGTGTTTTGAGTTTGAAAGGCAATGGTTTTCTGCCCTTCTGGCTCCCACAACTGTGGTTAACAGCTGCTATCAGGAGGCTTTCACCGAAGAAACAAAAAAAAAAAAAAACGTGGTTTAAAAATGTACAGGAAGCTGAAATAAAAAGCAATGCAAGGCAGGTTTTATTTGTATTACACCTTTCAACGAGGCAATTCAGAGTGCTTTACATAAGACATAGAGGGCCTAAGCAAGGGAGCGCAAGGCAATATAGAAAGATGTGTTAAAATAGGATTTAATAGACCAGCATAGAGTTGAAAATAAAAAAAAGAAGCTAAAAAAAGAGAATGCAGCTACCTGGCAATGCAGTCGAGCATGTAGTTTGGCGATACGTTTCAGATGTATGGTAGCTAAAAAAATAAACAGATTGCCGCTTCTCTCTGCTTATTGACCTGTCCCACGGGGAGCGTAGCACAGATCTGGATCAGAGATGGTTTTCAGCCCTATAGCGGTACAGGGTGTTGGGTCCTTCCCATCAGTCATCCTCCCATTTTGCAGGGAAATGATTTATTCTTAGGCTTTGCACCAAGAGAATTCCAGAGAAGACTATAACTCACTGATTTATTGGCCGACAGGCAGCCCCCCTGCTTCTTAATAGTCATGATGCCAGAGTTATTACAGATTGTTACCCAAATCAAAGTGTATATTTACATGAATAGTCTTGCAAACTCTTGCAACTGTCAGTAAGTTGTCACTTTCTATCTATATTGTTGATGTTCAAATAGCATAGGCTTCAATGTGGAAGCCGTCATCTGCTGCGTCTCGTGAACCTGTGTTCAGAGGAAGTATGTCAATGAAGGTTCAGTCACCCAGGTCATGTGTATCGTAGGCAACTGGACATGTTTCAATTTCTTGAAGAAGTTTCACCTCTCATTCAAGAGGCCTCTTCAGTTTTAACCAACTGGAGGGGAGTTGCAGGCTTTTAAACTCTGTGTGGGAGTGTCCTCACAGAAGCAGTACCGCGAAGCTAACGTAAAAATTAGGACTGCTTTGGAATGTAAGGTAATGTAGCGTTAGCTGCTGTGCCTAATGCACTTGTGTACAGAGGAAAAAACATGCAGCTAATGCTAAACATGCTAGCATTCTCTTGTTTTCCAAAGTTGGGAAAGTCTTGTCATTCCCGCATAGTCCATTGACTTCTACTCTTCTAATCTTTGGCAGCACACCATTTGGACACATTTGTGTAAGGCGTTGGTGACATCAATCATTGGTTTGTTGAGTGGTGCCATTCTGAAGCGAGTTTGGCGAAGAGACCATATTTGGATGGCGGACTTGGGAAAGATTGGATATGATTGAGGACATGCTGTTATCAATCACAACGTAACCACACCAAAAAGAATACCCTTCTTTGCACTGAATGGAACCACAAACATCATGCTGTTTTGAACTAGTGATTTAGCCTGTAAATTCATTAAGCAACTGTTTACATCTATGACCAATCAAGTGCGAAGTAGGGTCATTTTTTTCATAAGCTTCAATATATTCCGAAATCTCTTGAAACCAGTGGAGTCACCCCCTACTGGCCATTAGAAAGAATGCAGATCTAAGGCGCTAACACGTGGGCTTCACTGTTCGGAGCTGAAAGCTTTGTCCATGTTTACGTCAATGGCGCTAACTAGCATCATTGTAGCACTAGAAAAGGTATTAGAGAATGTAAGTAAAGGGGAGGTCGAGCAGGGAACACCCTGCGCTCTATCATTTGTTTACAGACCGATAAATAAAAAAAATCTCGAACCTACCCTTTAGCCATTTCCCAGCACTGCCAGCAAACTGGGACTTAGTAATTGAAATGAAGTGCCAGACAGAATGAGTCATAGACTGTCAATTAGATAAATTGTCAAAGCATTTGCTCAGCGGGTTCCCAGTCCACACTTATTATCAAATCACCTCAGGTTGGCATTGTGTCATTTTGCACACAAATCATCTTGACAGCACAGATAATTGAGATTATGACAATTAGTATTCCTAAAGCACTTTGCCACCCTGGTATAAGACCATAGCCCATATTATCACCAACAGTATGTGGATAATCACAGACAGGTCTTTCAGAGGCGGTTCGGTGCACAGTGACACCGTGGGCACGCACCTATCGGTCCATCTGTCTGTCTGAGTGCCTGTCTGGCTGTCAATCTAGTTACAAAACACTGCAGTGCTTAAAACTGTAGGGTCAACAGTATCCCGAGGAAGACAAGGACATAGATTATGACAGAGATTTGGCAACAGCTGCCCTCTTGGATTAACAAAAATAGCGGGTGGGGAAAAAATAGATTCATGGGCCATTAGCCAACAAACGCCAAGCCATTCTTTTCTCTCTTTTTTTTTTTTTCCCTTTCAATATAATGGCTGCTTCCTCTCACTTCCCCCTGTTATTTTTAGCCCTGTTAAATCTAAGCCAGCGGCAACTTTCTCAAACAAAAACTCACCCCGGATCTCTCGAACGCCGCCATACATCACGCTGACGTTGATCCATAAAAATGAGTGAACGCTCCGAAGCATATGCAGAGGTGCTGAGGCGACCTGTAAATGTTTAGTGTGTTGACGCCCTGCGCGGTGTGTGATCCGAGAGGGCAAACAATCCAGGTGATGAGATTACCTCGGGGCGGTTTTTCCTGCATAAGCCTCGCTGTATGCAGTCGTTATCTGTTAAAAAGGAGGAAAAAAATGGTATTATGCATTGGAAAGGATAAATATAGAATGTTTTTTCAACATTTGCATCCCTCAACGTATGTCCTTTGTGCATCATTGCCTTAAAACCTCCTCTCTAAATCCAAATTTTCTTTCCCCCTCCCTCTCTGCTGGATAAAACCCGCCGGTTCCATCTCGTTTCTTTATTCGGTATCATATTAATTTCAGCAAGACCTGCAAATCCACTCTGCCATTGCATAATTCATGGAGCCCCTCTGACAAAATTCCCTTTCATGTGGGCAATGTGCCCTGAACGAAAATCCTTGGAAACCTGGATAAGCCCAAATGGCTTATACCTGATGGCGATGCACAGCTGCGCTCAGGTAAACTGTCATTCTGTCTCGCGGAAATAAGGTCAGGAGTGAATGGTGTGCGATTTGATGTCATCAGCTACTCCAAAGCAGGTGACGCTCGAAATGTTTTTTCGACAGGGAGAGCGAAGGGGGGATTGTTAGCGGCTGAGGGCCATCTGTCGAGAGGTTCACTCACTCATACATTTAGCATCTTTTTTCCTTTTTTCGCGGTAGTTTCCTCTCCCCGCACCTGCTTTAGACTGGAGATTTGTTGTTGCACCGAAGCAATAAAAGCATGAGCCCGCTGTATATCTTTACATTACAATATTGCCGATTAAATCTCCGGACATATATGAAATGAAAGTCTTGAATTGCCTCAGTTAGTGGGCAGGTTTTTTTCTTTTCTTTTTTTTTTTTGATGGATTGAATGGACCCCTGCCAGAGAAGTCATTAAAGTTATCCAATATGTCAGTATTATTCATTGTACTTTCAGGAGGGTTTGAAGCAAAAAGTGGGAAATCGGGCTGGGGGGGCCTGATGTTATTAAGATGACAGCCAACTAATTTCTTACAATATCATCTCAGGCATGTTTTATATTAAATTCATGCCATAAATGTGTTGTTTTTTTATATCCCTGCCTCCATAATCACGCAGCATACATCCACATCAGGGAGCTCCCTAATTAGCAGCTGTGTTAGCTGTTATAGATCATCAATCCGGAATGCACACGTGGGGGGTGGAATGCAGATGCACAGGCGGCATGTCTCATGTTCTCCGCTCAGAGGGTTTTTTTTCCTACATTCGCCAGATTTAACCTGCCAGCTACGTGGGCACCGTGCCGCCTGTTAGGCAGCCTGGATTTTCTGGATTTTTTTTTTTTTTTTTAAATATGGCTGACTGGCGACACAGCGGTCCCTGGTTTAATTACATCGAACAACTTTGACAAACCCCGAAGAACAGGGCAGAACTTGGAAAGGGTCTTTTGAGGAACAGCAAAATGAACGTTTCTCAAGTCGCTTAAGGTGGAATTTATATTTATCCAGTGAGGTGCGACTCATGGTAGAAGGGATTTATTTAAGTGACGGATTGTACTTATCAGGTGATGTTCTTCATCCATATGCAATAAATGCATGCATACATACATGTATTATTAACTTTGGTGCAGCATGGCTTCTTCTCTAACTGTGCTGGTGTCATCACTGTCACTCCTGTTCAGACGGTATTAGACGGGTCAGGACTCTTCAGCCTGCTGGCCAAGGAAATGGAGGACAGGCTTGTTTTGGCCGTCTGTCCGGAGCCTTACCAGACAGAAACTATCACACAAGCCCATTTGCGGGATGTTTTAAGCCTGTTTTTAGCAGTGTAGCAGCAAAGCCAGACTGCTCCACAGTTCTGTGACGGCACTGGATTAAAGGAAAAAATCCCCTTACTTGGTTGTATTTCTTTAAACCAGTGTGGCTGCTCCTCTGACACAAAGTGTGTGTGTGGGCACCCCTGCTTTAAACCAATCACAATCATCTTGGGCGCAATTAAAAAATGGACGAAGAAGAAGAAGAAGAAGACGTTCATACCGTTATCAACCAGCTTGCCTTTTTAAGCATGGGGTTTTCTAGCTCTGATATCATTATCGATGTTTAGAGAGAGATGAGCATTTTGAAAGCGATAATACAAAGGTAGTTGAAACACCAAGGTTTGTCACTCAGAGCAAATAGATTACAATAACGAACTTGCATAAACGGACACAAGGCTTTGGTGTTTAACTCAATGAATGATTGAAACTCTACGTCTGCTTTGTGGCCGTGTTGTTATCTGGATCTGTGTGTGTGCGTGTTTGTGTGTGTTTTGCATGGCCAATTCTCATGACCGGTTGGACCAAACTTGCATCCACCACCACCTCCAGCAGCTAAATGTCTCATTAGCTGCAAATACTAGCAGTCAGCCTTTTGCACACACACACCCTGTGATCCGATGCCTGGGACAATCACACCCCCACCCCTCCTCACTTCCTCCTCTTTTGAACTCTCGCTTCATGTCTCCCGCTCTTTACATCCCTCTCCCCCAGCGTCAGCTATTTCAACACAGGCCCCCTGATTGGGGCCAAAACGTTTCCTGCCAAATGGCCAATCCCAAAGTGCTGTCTGCTGGATTAATACCTGAGCTCGCCAATTTATAATTGCCCCATTGTGGCATCCGTATACTGAGCGGATGCTGACAGGTTGGATCGCTCTCTCCCTCTCATTGTCTAATCATGATGCCCTTCTCTCCGCACCCTCAGACTTTTCCGTTTCTATCTTTTCCCCCGAAGAAACAATAAATAACCCACTGTAAATTCACCACAGCGTCTCCGCGATTCGAAAAGACCTTCCGAGACAACGATAAGAGAACAGAGTTTGATCAGTCCCCTCATTTTTCTCCCGGGGAAGTCTGTCTTAGCAACGCACGTCTTCGGATTACTTATTTCCGTAATAAGACTTGAGGGAGACGACTTTTTCTTTGAGAGGGGGTTGGGTAAAATCGAATGAATCTGTTCGAGTCCCATCAGAATTCAGGGCATCTACCGCAGGAATTTATCTCACGGGGCGGGCAAATTCAAAGCTAAATTAGGCAATGTGACATTTATTTGAGGAAGAATTTGCATTCTTCTTCATTGCCATTCCCAACGCTTGCCACTGCAAAGTCTTAAGTGATTCGGCATGAATGAAAGCCGATTAAATGGAATTTGGATGAACCAGTGTGGCTGCTCCTCTGACAGGATCCATGGCGGGGCAGAGCGGTGCCAGGGCCGAGACTCCTAACCTGTTGGACTGCATTTTTTATTCATGAGGGGAAAAAAAACAAAAAACGGTTTTACTCATTTATCATGGTGATTTTTAATTAATGTTAATGAAAGACAAAGACAGGCACATGGTGTTGTTCATTCTACATGTTTCGGCCAATAAAAGTGCTATGAGTTTTGACTGTATTTTAAACATGGACTTTCCCAATAATCACCAGCTTTATAGCATTTAAATGCTGGTAGTGTATGAAAATGAACATGGTGGAATTTTGCTTACACACAAAATCACATATTATGACTTTTGGACAGTACTTGGTTAGGTTTAGGCACCAAAATTACTTATCTCTGTTTTCTCTGGTCATGCAGCATTAATTCCAAAACAACATCTACATTTTTCTGCTGCTTAGACAGCCCAGTTTTACGCAAGGGCCGTCTTTTCAGTGGTGAAGTACATGCTGAACCCATTTGCCATGCAGCGTTCTTGTGTTTGTGTGGTTTTTTTTTCCCCCTGCACGGGAGGGGGTTTATTTGCTTCAAAGCCTTTGCGTGTACTGTACAGCCCTTTAGGTTGTTTATGCTCTGCAACTCAAAGGCTGAGTAAATCCTACAGAAATGTTCCAGAGGACATAAAAGGGGACAATAAACACATCACAACCAGTTAACACGCACGGCAACATATGGACGTGACATATACAGGCGTATTATGTCAGGGCACAAAACTAGAAAGTCGTCCTAGAAAGTACATTTTTTTTCTCATCATAGACGTTGCAGTACGTTAAATCCTTCTCATGCATAAAACTTCTCTACCACATATATGACATTGGACATTTCGGGCACAGAGATGGAGCCATGGCAGGTGTGATTGTATTTTCCCCCTGGTTATAAATTAAGGATGCAAATGCAAACAAGGCCAGCTGGCCTAAAGTGATCATCGCACACTGGTCAACAAGACCCCGAGCAGCTGCCCCGCTCCACCTACACCTAATGCTGGGAGGAATCAGTGCTGTGTCAGCACGACAGAACAAAGGGGGGGGGGGGTCATGTGTCGCCCTCATCACACGGTGTCAGAGACTGTTGCAGAGTGCCAGGGTGTGTGGTGTTGAATAGTGATCCTGTAACAGCTTAGTGAAAGGAAGAAAAAAAAAAGCCTTGAGTGCATAAAGAGAGACACAGCAAAAGATCTTTCTATGTTAAAAATGCACAGCACAGTCACGAATTCAGAATCAGCAAAATGGGAAGCTTTTTCTTCTGACAAGCCGTGAGAGCACTCGAGACTCACCAAGGATGACTCAAATTGCCAGCAAGTGTTTTTCTTTTTACTCCCTCCGCCCACACCAGCCACTTGAAGAGAGGAAATTTAAGTGCAAGTTCCGTGCAATTTACTTACATCGCACAGACCGCCGTCCATAAAGCAAGATTTGAGGCTGTGTTTTTCTGGTGTTCTCTATTGATTCAAGGTTGCTTGTTCTCGCCCCCCGCTGTAGAAAAATCTGTAAAAGACAATTACGCGCCGTCATTTACCTTCACCTGAGTGCTAAAAACAGCTTTCAAGAGTACAAGAGTACACGTGCGAATAGTTTATGACAGTGGAGCAAAAACTGCGAGGAGGGGAGGGTGGGAGGGGGAGCTACTGCGTGAGCAGAGAATAACAGGTGCATTGGAGTTTTGAAAAAAAAAAACAGGAAGTAATTTGGATGTTGCGGGGTCAGCAGGTGGAACTGCCGCAGCAACACAGCCACAGCCGGCGGTAAACTTACACCTATTGGTTTTTGGACTGCTGTTTTGAATCCTTGAGTCTGGCATTACAGCTGTTGTCATTTTTGTTTTTGTTGAGAGCATACCCTGCTTAACCATCTACTTTACTCCAAACTGGGCCCACAGATTACAAAATGAGCATTGTGCTGTATTGTATTGAAACTAGTGATTCAGACCACAAGCTCATTAGAAAACTGTTTACAGAGGTTATAAATCAAGTGAGAAGTTGGGTCAATCTCCCATAAGCTGACGTTCAACCACATTTTTTCTGCAACCGGTTGTTACATGGGAACTTCTAACTGCTAACAGCTAATTTGGCATTCCCTAAACAAAGTAAATAAACAAACTATCATCTTTTTCATGACTGAATAAACAAACTGACAACACAACTTCATACCATTTTATCTTGTTTATGTTTGGCGGACCCTGCCACCCCTCTAGCTTCAAACACAACTTATGTTCCTCGTAGCACAGAAAAAATAAATATTTCTGAGTTTGTACCATTTCCTCATTTATATTGTAAATGTTAAAATTCTGAGTTTGAATTTCGTCTCTGCCTCTTTAATGAGCTCCTCTAAAAAAAAAAAAAAAAAAAATTCAAGACCCTTATTTCTTCCCACCTCTTGAAAAGTGTGAAGTTGCGGACCAAACATGATGACGGCTGCGGTTTAGCAGTGTCGCGGCACACACCTGCAGGCACTTGCGCTTTCTCTCACACTCCCTCTCTCTCTCTCTCTCACACACACACACACACCTCATGCAAACAATATTGCTGCCAGCGCAGAAAGCAGCTCCTTTTGTTCAAATTACAAAGAGACAGAGTGAGAAAAAAAAAAAACTAAATAAAAAAAATAATAAAAAAAACTCCCACACACGACTCGACTCTCGCAATAAACAAAACGAGAGGTCTGTTTGTGTAGTACTACTCACTTTTGGTGTCTTTTTCCTTGCGAGTGTGAGAAGAGAATATTGTTCAGTAACATCAACGTGACAGAATTAGAATAAAAACAATCCGTGAGTGAAAATGTCCCTTGTGATTGATTTTTATTGACTTTGTAATAACAGATCAAAAGCAGGCAGACTTGGAGGCGACATCCACATGAGATTAGAGCTCTGGTTACCTCATTTTAACACAGAGCACAACAAGTGGGATCTGCTTTGACACATTTCGCTCACCTGTTGGGATTCATGATAACAGGCTTGTGCAGTCGGATGATGTACACGCTCATTTGATTTGAAAGCAAGCCGAGAAAGAGGGAGGCACAATCCAGATCATCAATGGCAGAAGCGTCTTCAAGGAGTGCGCCGTGGCCCTCGCGGTCACACAGCAGTACGTCATGTGGTTTTTGATGAATGTTCTGGGAATACCGTTGCTGTTCAGTCAGTAAAACCAACAATAAGGCGTTACTTATCTAGAATGACCCCCAAATTCAACGTCGTCACATTCAACATTGTGTTACGGCAGCAGCGAGGTCTGATTGCAGCTTTTCTAGGCGATGCTCGCGGTTCCACTCGACATGCCACGGCCAAAGGAACAGCATGCAGCATTCAGCCGGTTTTCAAAGTGAACCACTGACATTCACAGCAAGTCAGAAATATTAACATCATCACACTTTAAATTGACAGAAGAAGAAATTATTTAACTCACCCATGGTAGAACCACAAAAATCAAGGAAAATGAAACAACTCAGGCAGGTTAGACGCTCAGCTTCTGAACGCTCCCAACGGGGGAACATTAAGGACAGGGCAGGACAGCGTGACCTGTGGAATCAGGGCATTAGGTCATTGGAGGCTTGTATTTTTCCGAGAGCGTAATGGCCTTAAATATGACATAATGAAATGAAAATGCAAAAAGCAAGGCTACCTGCCACCTTTTCCCTCCAAGGCACAGAAGAAACTGCCACAGTTTAAGAAATAAAAATATCCCAAATCAGATGTTTACATTGTTCCTGTCTCACCATTCTCCACTATTGTAATTTTGCTATTGCTATCTGTGTCTATTCTGTGCACTGCTGGTTTATCTGTTCTGGAAGATGCCTCCTCTGTCGCTCCTCCTGAGGTTTATTCCATTTTTACCCCACCAAATGGGTTTCATGGGTTTTTTTTTCCATGTCCGAATTGAATTGGTCAAACTTTCTTAGGCAGGCACCTTTCAAGGAGGAGACGGGTGCCCTCTTTGGGAAGCAGAATTTAGCAGAATCTCTCAAAATCTATCCGTCCTGCCTCAACTCAGCTCAACAAAAAAAAAATGTATCTGTCATTAAGTAACCCCGACTTTCAACGCTCAATGAGTTAATGTCCATAGAAACACAAAAGGATTAGAAAAGCTGCTGCAGCTGTGGGTGGCTGCATATACAAGTGTCATATAAACCTAATCTGTTCCAAAACAAGGTGCTTGTAGATCATAATGGGAGCTATTATTACGGTGGGCACAAAATCAGAGGCAAACAAACACCCGGGAGACCATGATTCACAAGAGAATTTTGAAAGGCAACAGAGGCGCAGAAAACCAGCGATAAGAGACAGAAAGTGTGTCTATTACAGATAATGTTCTTTGTCTATGGAACCAGGGCGATGCTAACTTACAGGTAAGCCCACAAAAATACATCATCTGTGCCCCCGTTCTATCGTTCTCTTTTTGATCAAAAACATTGATCTAAAGCTCAATTCCGAGGCTGTTCTGTAAAAGGTTTTCTAATAAATATTAGCTATAGCAACGTGGGATTGACTGAAGTCAATTTCAGGCTTAAGCTAACAACTTCAGGTTAGTCCCACCCACTTTTGTTATAAGCACCAGCAACTACTGGTTAAGCCCTGCCCATTCCAGTGCAGATACAGATCATTTCATTACCCGAATAGGTGCAAAAATTGGCCGATGTCTTCATGAAGAAACGCATGATCATCTGCAGAGAAGTTCACACTGGCTCAACTTTCAAAGTCATTTCACCAAACACTGCATGGACCAAGCATCTACATTCAAGCAAATATTTCCTGACTATAGCATAGATGAGCATTATAAGTCGATTAGTCTTTTACATCACCTACATCAACCCCTTTTGTTATAACGCAGCCCTCTTTTCATTTTGAACTAGAACTAGAGATTTGGTTGCTTGCTTTAGATTCAATTAGTCAGTCACTTCGCTTCACACTTGCACTCTGGGCACTTGTACTCTGGGTAATGATAGAAATTAGTTTTGACAAATTAGATTTTTGGCATTAAAGATTCTTTCATTGCTTAATCACAGTTCTGGCTCAGTCATTGGGGGGAAATTTCCCAGTTGGGGTTTAGTGGAGCATATTAGGCCAAGTGTGCACATATTCAAATAATATTCCAGGCCAAGAGTTCCTCCTCATAGAGATGTCTAACGGCTATTGACAGGGGCAGACCAGCTGAACTCTGGGGCCAGCCATCTGAATCATACTGAAAAGGTCAGTGGTTTGATACATAAACACCAATGGGAGGCTCTCAGCTGGAGCTGGAGAGTCTTGAGGCCCAGGCTGCAGGCTGCTGATGTGCACTTGAAGTGAAGCATTTAACCCGCGGGTGCTGTGCCGGAGCTGACCCTGCCTCTTATGCGTCCACGTGGACTGGAATATATTGACAGGACTTACATTTATGCATGCCAGTGTGAGCTCTCTTGTAATATCAATGAATTTCAGGTAAAAAAAAAAAAAAAAAGAACTCCTAAGAATTATTCCTCTAAGTTGGAACAAAGATTAGCCTTTCCAGACCAAACAGTCAATATTGCATATCAGTGTGCACAGTCTGAAAACCTACTGAACACACACCGAATACAAATATGTACCATATGCACCATAATCTAGGATGAGCTGTCTGTTCATGTCATTACTGCATAATCCTTATTAGATACATGTAATCTTTATTTAACCAGGACACATGACTGGGAAAACATGTATTTGCTACGACAGCTTTGGCGTGCAGCTGCAGAGAGGAGGGAAGGACAAACAGAGGCTTCCCTCTGGGAGCTGCCCAGTAAAAAACCACAGTCTTTGCACTGAGCAGCTCCACTAGTGTAGCTCAGGGGTTGTGCATCACTCTCAAGCAGTGCTTGTTTACTACTCCCCCCGTCTAATCCAGATTCTCCCTGCTGGTCTGAAAGCAGCTGCCCTCAGGTCAGGACTGTGAAGTTATCAGCTAAACCTTGAAGGGACTGACTTTGTCTAATATATTCTAGAGAAATCACTGTAATATAAAACCGTATAATGACTTGCAAAGTAAAGGAAAAAGAAATAAACCTGCGATTGCAATCAGACAAACAGAAGGAGACATAATGAATGCGTACCCGCACACACACACACACACACACACACACACACACAGGAGTGGTAAATGGGAGGAAAGCCCACGGGGAGCCTGTTGGAGCAAATTAGCTTTATACGTAAGTCTATCAGCACTCAACACTAATATGCAGCACTACAATTGAATCATTGGTGCAATTATCTCAGTGACTGTCAGCTGTGTTTTGTTGTTCGGAGCAGTCGCATTACCCCAAAGTGACTGCGCGTCTCAATTAAGGCACACAAGACACGCGAGGTAACGCCGCCACCCGCTGCACTCATTGCACCACGTCCCAGGTGGTGAACCCTCATAATAAATTCCCACTTTACTCCCAGTGTCAAATATCCCTTAGAACAGAATATCTCCCTTTATAAAATGAAAGCGGGAGAAACAAACGAGATTAGTTTTCAGGGATATTAGATAACGTAGCTCTTGGCTGACAATTTCAACACTTTCCTCTATATTTTGGAGATATTGAAAAATGGTTGTCAGAGTCCCAGAATCACTACAGTGCATAGCAATTTTGAAAGCAGTTCTTTTTATGTGCGCAGAGCTTACTACCCTATTCTTTTTAGACTGGTAAAAATACATTTCATGAACATTAAAACGACGGTGTTAAAAAAGGAACAGGGCTAATTGCAGAGGAGGTGAATGCCAGTTTGAGCCATTTGGGGTGTAATTATCTCACTGCATGTTTTTCTTTTTACATGTCAGCTCATTTTCACGGCCTCATCTTTACTACAAAACCAACAGAGGGCAGCTTAGAATACTAACTCAGTACAAAAACACAGTGTTTCAAGATATAAACAAGGCTTCAGCCATGCTAGCAACACTACTCTGGCAATAGGACAATGCTAAAATACTTACATTTAGCAGGTGTAATATTTGGATGCATCCTTTAGTGTGTTACCTTGCTTATATTTGCTAATAAGCACTATCCATCTAATTGCTTCCCGGACATTTCAGCAGCTAAAAGCTAGCTGGGTAAAAAAGTCAGGGGGCAGCTCGCAGCAGTTGCAGAGGCATTATATTGTTTCCATGCCATCATTATCATGCTCACATGTCCACAATGACAATGCTAACATAATTATGTTCAGCAAGTCAAATGTAATGTGCTAATGTTTGCTAATTAGCACTATCCATCCAATTGCTTTACAGATAATTCAGTAAAAGTGGAAAATGTCCACCTTGTGCCACAGCTGGCTAGGACAAAAGCCGGGGAGCAATTCAAATGACAGTTAAATGTATGTAGGCTTGGCTACAGTGTCCCAGAATCACTGTAGTGTATAGCATTTTGGAAATCTTTATTTATAGCTTTATTTATGCTCGCAGCGGTCACTAACCCTTTACTTGTTTTACTATGCTAGCATCTCTTCCAGGCTGCATTTTTGCACAATGGTGCTTCTATGCTAACATTGATATGCTAACAATGACAATGATAACATGATTATGTTGAGCAGGTGTAAAATGAATAATGTAACTTTACTAGGTTAAGTGTATTCGTTGTGTGTGTTGGAATGCTAACATTTGCTAACAGCCCAGTCGCCGGGATAAAATGTCGGCATCCAACAATTCTGCACACCACTGAGACGTCCGCAGTTGCATTGGGTTGTTGCCAATTATGGAGGCGGCAGCAGTTAGCGTGGCTTAAAAAAAATGCAAGGCTGTATTCAATTAATCATTGAATCTATGCACCAAGGTCATGTCTACATATACAAACTAATTGAATCTGGCAAAAGATTAAAAACTGAACTTTAGCTAATGAAGACGCATCCTCCATCCCGCTGTGTATTTGTTCCGCTCCCTCCCCACCGAGGACCATCAAATCTTCAAACCGAGGCTTTAACGTACAAAACCGCCCATCTGAACTCGCTGAGAGTAATTAGTAATGGATGCTCTCTCATGTAATCTCTCTCCCGTTCGAGCCTTCATTACATCCTGATCTGCGGGTGAGATGAGCATCAGCTAGCCTGCTGTGCCGCAGCTGGGTTTCCACTGATGAGGAGGTCCACACCAATCGATTTCCCAGCATTCACTCCGAGGCTCTGATCTGCAGAAGCTCCCTGCAACCAACCTTTTTTAATTGTGACTCTCTCTTGAATTTACTTTTGCAAAGCAGCTAAATCAAACGCACACAGGAAACGAAGCAATAAAACTTTCCTTGCAGTTTACTTGAGGGCTTACAATTCATTTTGGGAGTTTGTTTTGATTTTTGCGTCTGATTACTGCAGAACTATTTCCGATGGATTAATTCATTGAATCCGCAAAACTCAGGAGTGCCATCTGCAATTCATGGAGTCTGACAACAAGGCGACAGTGCCACGCAGATGAAGCATTAGCACTGAGAGACCCAACAAAAGAAAGATCACCGGGAGTCTGTTTTGACTAAAGAAATGTTGTATTTATAAAAGCTGCTGTCACGACAGAGAATGGGTAATGGCTCCTGGTGAAAGAAGTGAATAAAAAATATGCACTGGAGCAAAACGCTGAACTGAAAAACAGCAATGTTTATTGGATAATGTCCTCTGGATTTCTCCTTTTTTGGACTATTTTTGTTAATTTAGGACGGCAGCTGTTGCCAGATCTCTAAAACATGCGGCTGTATTTCTGGCACCCCTCTGGATATTGTTGACCTTCCTGCAGTGTTTTTAATTTCTGTCTTTTAAAAAGGTGCACTAAAACGAAATTAAGTGTGTAAACAAACTAAATAAACAATCTCTTGATTTATCTCATGACTGAAAAACATGAATCAACAAACCAACCTTAAAAAGGACAAGATAATCGTTTACTTTGCGTATATGTGGCGGACCCTGCCACCTTTCTAGCTTCAAACTGTTTCCTGGTGATGTTATTTTCCTCTGAGAACAGCTTGTTTATTCACTTATGGACAAAAACTAATTCTAACTCTGTATTATTACCTCAATAATACTGTAAATATTGGAAAACTACAAAATGCCCATTTAATGCAGTCATTTTCCAGTACATCTCCCTCCAAACAAAGTAAAACCTGCTTTTTTTCCAACACAGCCTTCTATATTTAACAAAGAACTCCTATGTACTCTGCAGATGGCTCGCTCCACCTTACCATAACCCAGTAAATCACTTCCTTGTCAGTCAGAGATCAGTCGGTTTTAATTCAGGGGCTGATTTACGCCAGAGACCTGAGGTGAACGCAATTAACTATAATGAATGAAGTGGTAGGATGGAAAAAATAAATAGAAGTTTGGCTCCTGATGATCAAGCTGAAGGTCACTGCATTTAACCAAAAAAAA
>CAEMYA010000158.1:3224806-3260990 GCA_903131615.1 Diplodus sargus | reverse complement strand
AAAAAAAAAAAAAAAAAAAAACTCTCCCGTTCACACATTAGAATATATTCATGATGGAACAAAGTGAGCGTACAACTTTCACCTGGGTCCACCTTTTGTCTTTTTCAAAAACAGCGAGGGTGGCTCCGATGTCCCTTCCGTTTGCTGTACTTTGTGACGCAAAGAACATAAGCGGAATGTCCTTCATTCAGAGGTTCTTGCGGACGGCTCTCCTTTTTGTATTCCCACAAACACTCCCGGCCCTTATCTCGACTCTCAAACCGCCCAACTGCAGAGTAAGGGGGTGCACTCGGTTCCACGTTAGCACACTGTCCTCCTTTGATGTCCTCCCTCCAGTGGGCCCTCTAGCGATGGAATTTGTCACGTCCAAAAGCGAGCGGTTCCTTCTGTTCTCGAGCGAAGGATCGAGTCGAGTTCACTCGGAGTGACCCTCACAAGAAGGGAGACGGTGGGTGAACTTTCCGCATTCGACTGCAGCTTGTTCAAACTTTGCATTGCCCACCTCTAGCTCTTCTAACTTGCTACCCTGTGACCTCGTAAAAACACATACTTGGCCAGTACTCAAGAATTCAGATGATAATTATGACATTTAACCCTACTAGTGGTCAGAAACTCTTCAGGATGGATACATTTAAATTTCAACTCACATTTGAAGCCAAGTTTCTGTGCCGTAGCACTTCCTTCAGCATCCTTGAACTGGAGAGCACTGCGAGAGAAAACTTCATGCTGAAAGAAAGCATACGTTAGTTTCACAGATTTGCTCCCAATATAATCTTTAACATTTAACTATAACCTTCAGCTCTCCTGATTAAGCGCAGGTTAATTCACAGATATACACTATATAACCCAGTAAGAATAAATACTAGAAGCCTTCATTTTGGTTCTGATCAAGGATCCCTGCATTTCAGTCGAAGCTAGGTATTAATGAAGAAACTAGCAGAGCAAGCTAAATTTTGAAAGAGTCCAACCGAAAAATATCCGACCATCTCATTCAGATCTCCTTCCAAAACACATGAATATGCACTGCCTCTTTACGCTGATACTAACTACTGCCCGGCTCAGAGATGTTTGTTAGAGGCTAATTCGTTACTTTCCGCAAGCTAAATAGCTACATATAAGTAAAATAAAACAGCTGTTACTGACATACCTCAGTCTGAAAAGGCTGGCCAGTGCAATAGCTACTACTTCCAGCTGTAGGTCAGGGGCTGTGTGCTTTGTGCTACCCACTTAGTATCTGAACAACAGTCTGTAGCTGCCACCCACTTGTTCTTATCCTCAGGGGTTGTGTGTTTTGTGCTAACGAGTTAGCTGGCTGCTGAACAACACACTCAGTGGCTGTGTACTGCGGCGAGCGCAGCACATCCGTCGTCAGCGCTAACCATACCTAACTACTGAATGTCCAACATCATTATCATGAACTATCAAGCAAGCATGTTTGTATTGGGAACTTTTTGCTGCACTCTCCTCCATTCTTAAGCAACACATCTGCTGGCCTTCTGGAAGATTAGGTTTAAAACTGTCTGAAGAATGTATGGACTAATCTAAGTAACTTAAGAACAACAAAGACTTCCAGCAAGATGCAGCCACAGTTCAGATTAATATAATGGGCATGGTCATGCTATCGTGTAACATGTGCACTGTCTATCACGATCCACATACATCGATTCAAAACGCCCTCAGCCGTGTGCTTGAGGCGACTCTGACTCTGAGCCTTGCTCTGTGTCTCTGAGAAGAAACCCAGTCACTCATAATTACTGCTACCTAGCATGTTTTCTAAATGGGAAAAATCCATTCTAGGGAGTAGAGACAAATGGCTTGAGCAAAAAAAACAATCAAGCAAGGCGTCAATCTCCACGTTTTTTTTTCCCTGACAAAGAAAAAGCCGAGGCTGCTGCAGCGTGAAAGCCTCCTCGGTGGAAGGCGTGCTCTTAGGCCACAGAAATGAAAATAATTGTTCGTCTGAACAGTTAATAGATGCAACTCCAAAATAAAAATAAAAAAACGGGGGAAACACAAATGAAACTGCGGGTGCGAATTTGATTCGATTCGCAGGACTATGTTATTCCCTCGCTTCTGAAATTGTGTTAACGTGACAGCCCAGTCTCGGCAGCACAATCAAAAGAGGGTAAAAAAAAGTGGAGGAGGAAAAGAAAGTAAGCGAGAGAGAGGGGTGGAGAGAAATGGAAAGAGTCACAGATAAAGTCGAAAAAGGAAAAGAGTTGGTGGAGAAGGGAAGCGGGGGGGGGTTGGTGGTGCTAGAAAAGTGGCAAGAAAACTGCAGTCCCACTCTGGGGACTGTTTGGAGTCTGAAGTAGTGCAGTCTCTTTGAATGCAAGCCAACAGGAATCTGTGCTGCCGCCACTGCTGCTGCTGCTGCAGAAGTGATTCCTTTTTTTTGTTTGTTTGTTAAAGGTGGAGGGGAGATTCCTTTGCACCATTCTGGTCTCATTCATTTTTTTTTTTTTCTCAGCGCTCGAGCTTTAAATGTTTTCCTCAGAGAGAACAGCGATCTCTTAAAGCGCCATTTAACTTGGATTAATTGTAACGGCGTCTCAGATGTGTCACCGGGGACCGCTGAGCCTCTCCGAAGCTTTTAAAACCAATGCGATGACACACGCATGTGGACGCTATTGACTGCCCTTACAAAGCCACTCGAAGGTTGCTTACAGACAGTGCTTTAACAGTAAAGACTGGTACTTACAAATCTAGTTAACAGTGTCTTAACTGGATGGGAATATTGGCATTTTCTTCCCACAAACAAAAAAACAATTCAAAACCTCTCAAGAAAAAAGACACAATGTAGAGCTGCGCTGTCACTTTCCTGCCATTAATGCTGGAATAAATCTCAGCCAAAATCCAGATATGTTAGAAAACAGGGCCTATAAATAGAGCAGCATGGTGCTTTGTGTTATAGCAGCTTCTTTTGATTCTGACGCTAGCTGCGGCGGCTGTTTGATGTGAGCTGAGACGCCGTCTGTATCCTCACAAATTAGGACACACGCACTTTGCGGGAGTGGATGTGTCGTTGCGCGCACAATGGCTCCGTCTCGTTCGATTCTGATTTTAATTAGATGTGATGTGTTGTCGGACTGTGCGTGCAAAAAGGAGACGCGGCGGTTTATTTGTTACTTGATTACCTTCCGGATGTGGGTCTTCACAGGGATGAGTGGATTAATTCATCGTGCTGACGTAAAAATGGATGACTGCTACATATCTGTGACGGCCAACCACCTGCGGGGGTCTTGGTGGGTGGAGTCGGGGAGGATTTGTTCAACTTTGTGCCACCGAATATAGCTTTTTTGTGTAGACTACAATCCCAAAATGCACCATCAGAGGGGAACAATAAAAGAAAAGTTATACAGTCCAGCAGGAAATGGCTCAAAATGGCAACATAACATCTGCCAAGAGAAGACCAACCAGCTTTCATCAGGACAAAGAGACAGATTTAAAACCGACCCCCTGCCCCTGCGTATTTTCTTTTCTTTGGTTATAGCCACCGCACGCTCGCGGCCCGCCCACTCAGGTGGTTTCGCTTCCTGCCTGATTGGACCTCAGGACCGCGTGGGCGTGCGCACAAGACACTTGACTCGCTTTTCCTGTTAAGTTTTGTTGGGCGTCATAGAAGCGCTTGGGGAGGGGAGGGGGCTCCCCGCCATTAAAGTGGGATTCGCCGTCAAAAAAGAAAAGGTAGCAACAATTGTGACCTCAGGCTGTGGAGTGTTTCTGACCAATCAGTTCTGTCATCACGGATGCAATCAGTCAGATCTATTCATACCCCCACAATGATGGTGCAGTGACATAATAAGCCCAGAGTGGTTTAGAAATCCACACACTCAGTGAAAACTAATGGTTATTGTGTGTTGAACTTCTGTTTGTGTAATAGTGTGCTCTTCTGCACTGGGATTATTATACTGCAAACACAGTACACTGGCATGGCTTCCTGATACATTGGCTTTGTTCTATTACGTGCAACATTTTTGTTCAGTCAGGTCAGAATGATCACCGTTAAAAGGGTCTATTCGGTCCTTCGTTGTAGGCAGAAAAATTCTGAGACGTGATGTACCTTTTATAAACTCTGTTTTATGGAGGAGAGGCAATATCATGGCAACGACCGCGGACGGTCAGGGAGGATGGAAGCCTGGCGTTAAGGATAAAGAGGGGAGAAACAAAGAATGGATATTGATCACAGATTGATTATCTGTTGTGCCCTTATGCAAATGTGTCTCGTCAGCGCCGGTGGTTTGGAATTGGAGTGGATTTCCTTCACCTTGCAGACGATTGCACGGTTGTCCAATTTAATACCTCAAAGATTTAATTAATTTCCTGAGGAAAATGAACCCCTTCTAAGTGTCACCGTTCTACTATCCCCGTTTGCCCTCTATCTCCTCCGACTTTGTTGCCTCGACTCGGCATCACAAGTCAACATGACTACGAGCAAGTCATCCTGCCCATGGATTACCGGTGTAAGCTGTCACGCTCAGGCGCGCCACAGATGTGCCTTTGCTTTGCTAAACCTTTTATAATTGCATTTTTTATTTATGGAATTTCCAACTATTACCGAGCAGTAAATGGATCATGGATAGAGCTCCGTGTTTGCGTGCATTTTGTATTTATTTCTTTTTAGAGACGATCAATTGTGAGGCAGAGAAATAAAATGCTATGATTACACCGAATCTGCCCCTTCTTGTGTGATTTATTATGCGGAAGAAACTAGGCATACCTCGGCTGAGAACCTTCTGTATATCTAAAATTGCAAAGAACAAAATCTTACAGTATGAGAGTGGCTGTTTTGTCATTTGTCTAAGAACACCTGATAAGTAAACCAGAAAGCTGGATGATAATGACTATAATGCACTGATTTGACAGTAGCCTGGATACAAATGGGGTGGTAAGCACTCAAGCAACCCCTGTTTCACCACTTGCAGGCAACGGTTTGGTAGGCAAATGGCTGAGACTGGAGATGGGATCACGAGTTTAGGATTTTAAAATTATTTCATTCTACACTACACTGTATATGATATATACACTGTTGGACATTCAGGTAGCCATCGTCAATGTGACTTCCTGCTTTTTTCCACACTGATTCCTGCTCCATACTAGGAGCTCTGTAAGGCTGTACGCGGGCATTGTGGTGATTTGAAATGCTTTATTGAACAACATTTTTGTTTTGTTTTTTTTAAACTGGGCATGTGCTGAATAGGAGAAATAAAATATATAAACTGCTAACAATGTAAAATAAAGAAAGAAAGACATTTCTAATAATATGGGAATATGCGAGAATTCTTTGTTTTTTAATTGGGCTCATACTCCCATAGATGGTTTCTAGCTGGTGTGTTTACTTCCTGGCTATGCTGTCAGTTGAATGTTTGAAGTAGCACTTTCTCTCTGCCTGCGATTTTACACATGGTCCATAGACTTTACATTGTAACAACATCAAAGATTTTTGAATTGCTTTCTTCGACTCTAGGAAAGTTTTACATACATGAAATCTTCACGGCTCAAATACTCATATTGGAAAGAGTCGTAATTGACCTTTTAAGCTGCTCAAGGTGTCCTGTCAACACTCTTTAAGACATCACTTTGAAAATGGTGTTTGGATGAAATCCTTTTGGGGCCATGGGGGAATGTTTTGCTGCAATACCTCAAGTTAGAAGCAGAACGTGGTGTATCCAGGTCTTATTATACATCCATGTTTAGTATATCTTGTTCAATGTTTTTAAAAGGCTGATGGCAACTCCTAAAAGTTGTGCAGGTACTTGATTATAAAAGACATCATTTGACATATAATGTTGACATATAATGTTGACAAAATAATGACGCTAGATTGTGGGATGGGAAGTTATTGCAGTCAAGTAAAACTGTATTTCTGATTCCAAGTGAATTACTTGTGCTGGATGAGTTAACCATGAAAGCTATACCGGTCCCAAAAAGTCAGTTTTTCAAATGGGTTAATGGGCCAATTATGGGGGCTTTTAAGAAAGTTACATTTCTGTTGCTGAACAATTACCAGTCGGCAGCTCAAGGCAGGTTCAATCAATTGGCCATTGTTATGAAGACCGAGCACAGCTGCCCCAAGCACAATCTGACACACGCTAATTGTATGCTACCTATTTTAAGCACAGAAGAACTGAAAAGCAAAGCAAACCAAGATCGAGTAGTTTGCAGCTGAATATTGGAATGTGCTGGGACAAAGGCCCCGCTAAGATTGTTTGCAACACCATTAGCCAACAAGTGACCATCAAGGCTCTTGGATTCAACTTTGTTTTGGATTCGTTCTTTCGGCAGCGCTTTAAATCAAAAGCATATGTGCACATATTCCTACAAGTATAAACAAGCGTATGTTCAAACACCATGCGCCTGTGGTTGTTTGGGAGTTCGGTTAACTACAGGTGTACCCGCAATGCGACCTACTTCAGCGACACCGGTGGAGGCAACAGTCAGCACCACTGAGGCCTCCACTGTGGATCTAAGAGCTTCTTAACAGCACTATGCCCTGCAGGTTAGCTTGATGAGCAAACATTAGTGAGGTGTTCAAGAGTGCACTATGTCGCAGTCAGATATAATGAGCTACATTGCCCGCAGAGCTTTGTCTCTTTCTGTCATAGCATGCAGATATATTTAGCATATTAATAAGTTACGGATAACAGACACATTTAGCATGTTAATAGGATGCTGATAACATTTGTCTGTGGGCTTAGGGGACTGGCCTCACATCATTTTAGATGCAAAGCGCCTCATGAAACTAGCTCTTGATTCACTCAGGTTAACAAGTTGTGCATTGACGCTTGGCAGACTGCAGCTTGTCAGCAAGGTGACTATCCAGACCAGTTGTTCACTTGCAAACCTCACTGTTTGCAGGAATCTGAAATGATAACGAGCCAAAGCCCAGACCTTTAAGTTGTGTTTCAGGAGTCAGAAAACCCCCTGATGAGTAGTAATGTAAATAAGAAAAAAACCTTGGAATATAACATGTCTTGGAGAAGACAGAACATTTTCTCCAAAACCATCCACTTCCTCTGACACAATCAAATCATCCAAAACCTATCCAACAGAGTAATGGTTATCGTCAAATTGAGGGGCCAAAGGGAGTTCAGACATGTGGTAATAACAGCAGAACAGAGTGAACCAACTGGCGTCAAAGGTTACAGCTAAGAAGCTGGAAAAAAAATTACTTCAGAAAAAGTATTTGCACCACGACTTCCAATCTAATAGAAGGATGGCGACAGATACAAGTGGATCATCTGACCCGGACAAGACATAAGGACCTTCACTCTCCATAACAGCAGCTATTTAAACTCCTGCAGGTAAAGAAAGTAAAATGGGAGGATTATTCCAGCCGAGCGAGTCGAAATTGCAGAAGTGATTACCTACTTTCTTTTACCAGCTGTTGGCAGGTCTGAACTCCTGGCAGGGCAGCACTGCAACCGTTTGTACCGCGTTTCCAATGCTTCACATTAATAACACATTATGCTTATTATGCCAACATGAAGAACCTTGGCTTGTACTAATTAATATTCTTTTCGCTTGGCGTGTTCAAGTGATTTGTTTTGACTAATATGTCTTTTCTTTCAAGTGTCCGCAATGCAGGAGACGTGGTTTGGTCTTTATTGTCACTCGAAACAGAGCTGAAAGGAGCACTTAAAGTCGAGGTTAAATAGAAAAATTAACCCTTTTAAACCCTTTTAGATCGCATCCATATTGTACACCCACATAACAACAAATTTCTAAAAAAACAATTCATTGTAATTGTATATAAAAATAGTCATTTTTTCTTCCTGTAAAAAAAACGGTTCAGGTCCTTACATTAGTTTTAACTAACCGATTTCAACCAACAATATCATGTCATCCACTTATCAATCATCATCATTATATGGCCAAAATGCTCTCAGGTTTTCTTCCTCTGGCTGAGCCAACAAGCTAACAGTAGAAAAAGTCATGGATCTAAAAACACAGGCTCAAAGTGAACAGTGCCGCCATCAAGTCTCCAAGACCAACCGCAGTCAGTTTGACAACAGGGAATCCAGCACTAAAGGGGTTTACAGAGCTTCCTATTTGACACACAGCTGTAAAGCTTTTGTTAGACAGTTACTGCTTGCATGTTCTGCATGTTGTCAAACAGTTGTTTTGGCACTATTGTCTCAGATGTGCCATATTTCAAGGTAAAAATACAGATTGCATTGATTAACATATTAATCAACGCTAGTATTCAGCCACTTCTTTGCTAGCCTTTCCGTTTTAATACACCCAATGTGTTTCACTTCCACAACTTAATAAGTTGTTAATAAGTATCGAACTGTAAAGTTAGCTAGGAAGTGGTGGAGCGCTAATGTTGACGTTTGTTTACCAGACGCTTGTGCCTGAGCGTGATGGCCGCCGTGTGAATAAGGTCAATTGGCTACTTTAAGTGTTTCTTTTAGAGGCTTGTCAGAGACACTGATTGGTATTTAACCATGTGGACAAATAGCAATAAATATGGCTTACAGCAGTCAGAAAAATAATTAACAGTATAACTTTTATAAAGTGATATTTTAATATCTAGTCATAGTACTCTAAAATGAAAATGACCTCATTTTCTGGGGGGTTCAGTTAATTAGTTTCAATAGAAAATGGAATTCCCAACTTAAAATTGTGGCCTGAGGGAGTCCACTCCCTTTAGCAACAAGCTCCCACCTGCAGCCTATTGATAAACTGATGTCTGACAGTGTCTCGTGTTTTTAACAGTTACAGTTACATTAGTCTTGGAATCCAATGTCACCACCCACATTTGTGATTTCCTTTTTATTCCCGGCTGCCAACACTGATAAGAGAAATACAGGAGATGTTTCCTCCGAGGCTTAACGGGTAGAAAAACAGAAGGTTACAATATAACCTCACCTTACCTCGTTTCTCAGAGCTTAAAATAACTGCATTGGTGTTCACCCTCATTTCCTGCCAGACTTGTATGTTTTCCCTGTGTCTTTTAATCTTTTCAGGCAGGCGTTATCCAGATGTTCTTGTTGTTCCTACTGGTATGGTAAACACACACTGAAAGGATTATGTTTTCTTTCGCAAGCCCTCCATTTTTCCTCAGCTAATGGCAGCAAAACTCTGTTTCATCTGCGATGACTAAGCTGGTCTGAATATGGCAGGTGAACACAGCGGCCTTCATAATGGGGACCCATGCTGTTTCATAAAATACCTCAGTGTCGGCCTACACAATGTTTTCAGTCTTGATCTGCAGTGACTCGAACTCTGAAAAACGTAATTAAAGTCCTCTTTCACTTGAAAAATGTGCTTTCGCTTATTGTCACTTCGGCTGGATGTTCGACCTTCGCTGCGTGGGATGAGGCGTGTGTTAAACACTAGTAGGCTGTTTTTATTCATCATTTATGTGCTAGAAGGGGATACATTCTCTGTGCCCATGTTCAAGTTTGTCTTTGTGATGTTACAATTTGTCATAAAAACATGGCCTGGTGTACTGGAAAAGCCACATGAAGCAACATTCTGATTCCAAACAGAGTATTTAATACAGTATATGTCTGGAAACATATCTGGAGGAAATCCTCAATGAGTAAACAAAATAATGTATGGCACAAAAAAAGTGTTTTCCCAGGCTACATTATCTTTCATAAAATGAGCTTTTCAAAATTACATTTTTGGTCTTTGTTGGTCATAGTTCCTTCGTGGTATATGTATTATAGTCCAGATTTTCTATTAAGTTAATGTGAGGGTGAAATTGTGTCTTTAGGCTCCACCTCAAACTGTCTTCTCAGCTAGACATGAGATTTGAACAGGAAACCTTCAGGACACATGCTTTATATCATATATGATTATGTTATTTATGATTCAAACTAGTGAGCCGACAGCGTGACTAACACAGCCAAACATTCAAAGCATGTGACACAGCGAGCTAGCCAATATCGCTTAGGCTAGTAGTCCAATAGCAAGTCCAGCTTTGCGTCTCTCTTGTGGGCTTTTTATTTTTTTTGTAAAGCTCTTGCCAGCGATTAAATTCCAGTCTGACTTTCTTGCTCAATTAATTACTCTTTTTGCTATTATTTCTATTCTGCTCTTCCCAGGTCTGTTGTCCACTTGCCCACCAGTTCGGGTGCCCTTTCTGGCGCTGCCTCCTCCCAGTCTGTCTGACCACATAGGTCAATTGTGAAAGCAGCTTCTTATGACTCATTTACATTGCTTTTAAGGCAACAACATCAAGTGGCTGTAGTTATTACAGCTCCAAAGAACGAAAGTCAAGCCTTGTAGATAAAGAGCAACAAAGTCTGCATGGGGACAAGGTCGGTGATGGATGGTTGGGCCACACAAGTACGGGACTTTCATGTCGTGACTTTGTCACATTGTCGATGCATTGGTCACATAAGAATCTTAGTGGTTTTAAGCCAAACCACAAACTTGTCCTTAATCTAAGTGTTTTTCTCGACTAAAGCTAACTAAACTGTGAGTGTACGATAAAGGATCTGAAAGCAGTGCTAGCATTGCTAACCGTCAGACTAGCAGCTGTTAAAGGTTACTGAAGCTACCTTTCCATCAGGAAACTCTGTATATCATTTAGAGTTGGGGCAGAGCAGCTGGAGGACACCTGAGGGGAAACCAGAACACATTTTTGTCACAAAAATGATCAGTTTCACCAATACAGCTCATGGTGAGTGTGAGATTTAGTACTGTGAAGCTTTTCACACTTCTTACATTAGGTTCTACCTGCTCTCCCCCGTTACATTGTGCAAGAGCAGGCATTCAGGTTTTGAAGAAGGAATGAAAGAGGCACTATGCTCCTGAAGTGAGCGCGCCATTTAGCTGTTATTTAAAAGGTGTAATTACATATTGTTGCTTTTTTGAAACTGGCAGCTCTACAGCAAACTACAAAAATATCAATCTAAGAATGGATGTTTTTCCCTCTAAAAAAGATGACAATATAGTCTGTATGGCTTTTGTTTGGCAGCACTGGTCTGTACAAAAAGCATTTCCCATTGTTTGATTCAATACAAAATCAATAGTCGTTCTGAATGGCAAGGTGAAGTGTCGAGATAATACATGTAAAAGCATAAGAGAGAAGATAATAGAGAGAACCACGCGGCGGTGGAAAGAGAATGGCACAGTCAGAGATAGATGATGCGTTTATGACCGATACCAGCATTTCAACAATTCCATCACTCTGGAAAAAATTAACTTGACATTTCTAGGACAGCACAAATTGAAACATTAACGGTGTGCGGCCTCCTGCGAAGCAACGAACAGGGCTCGAGCATCGCCGGCGCAATGTCATTTGTTTATACAGAGACTCTCAGCAAGCTAAAGGTCATGAGTTTTTTGAATCAACATTATGAAATGGATTTATGGGGTTCGGTAGTTATCTACAGCGCACCGTGGCCTTTTTTTCACATCTGCGGAATACAGCGGAGTCAGGTCGCGCTGATAATAAAAGCCAGTGCCAGTCAGTTATAGGGCAAGCAAAACAAACGCCATCCATTTGCATTTTCCTTTATTTTTTGCTTCAGCCGTGCCATTTATATTAATGCTATATGAAGGACTATATTTAAATATTCTGATATCTTTCCAAGGAGATTTGTAATGCATATCATGTAGGCTTTGCTGCAGTTTGTACACTGATTGATATTCATATAATGCGTGTTGTATTTGAGCTGAAGTAAAGCTTTGGATTAGCCTCCTCGCAGGCTCCTTACAAAGCCAATTGGAAATGCTGCAAAAACATGACTGAACAATTCCATGTAATTGGCATAGGGTACGATCCATGCATCCATTTACTTACTTTTCCTTTTTTTATTTGCAGTTTTTGTTGGTTGGCTGGTGACATCGTAAACATTCCATTATACTTGAGATATTTTGTGGCAACCAAAGCCACAGTTGCACCATCTTCAGCCGATTTGTGGCGACTATAGCCAGCTTTTTTCCACAGGAAAGTTGGACCATCTCCAGCCACTTTTGTGCCAACCAAGAACAGATATTATACACCAAGTGATATTATAACCAAGTGTTTTTTTGTGCCTAAAGCTGTGCCTAGAGAAGAGCATTGAGCTAGGGGTTGCAAAAGAGAGCTAGAAAATTGAACCTAAACAAACTTCAAGTTGCAACATAAAGATTTAACATAAATGTGGTTTTGCAGCTTCACTCATAGCAGAAACCTTTCAGCTTTTACCCTCTCCGAACCTTTTTTCCTGTGGTTCTACTGTTGGCGCCACTGTAGCAAAGAGGACATTGGCACAATGGCTACCGCTAACAGCTTGGCTACTGTCCAAAGCAAAAAACAAGCATCAGAATGCCAATTTGACCTGGAAACCTTGGTGCTGTGAAAGGGCAAAGTAAAATGCTTGGTTGTATTAATAAGCAGGCACATTTGAAACCATGTCAAGTCCTGTTGATAAGGAGAAACACACATCAATGTTTTGGTTATGCAAGGCAGTTGATCACATTCCAACCTTGTCGTCAGCTATTGACGCTTTGGGTTGGCAAGCAAGCGGTTTTTGACGAGTTGGGAATGAGAATCACCAATTGTCGCTCTTACAAATTTTAAAATCTTGATAGAAGACTAAAAACATATACATTTTGAATAGAGGTTTGAAAATGTATTTTTTGTCTCGATGCAACACACTTGCAGGTCGGATAAGCAGGATTGTGCCGACAAGGTCAGCAGTTCAAATCCCCCGTTGTAGCTGCGAAATAGCTGCAGAGAGAAAGTGAGCAAGTGAGTAATTCTCACCCCCGCAGTGGTCTGGCTAAGTGCTTTCTGTCAGGGTTTAAGCCCCGCATGTATCCAGATTAGCCCTGAATAGCTTTTGATCAGGGAGTTTTATGTAACTTTTCCATAATTCTCACCATCCCACCTCCCACTGTCGTCGTGCCTCTATTTGCACTGCCTACAGAAGTTCACTCTGCACAAAAACTGCAGGTAAAGTTCACATCAGCAGCCCCGGCAGCGGTGGCGTTATAATCAGCTTTGAGAGCGTCGGAGAACACACCGCTGTTGATGTGTCAGTGTGTGTAGTTTGCCAGTCATCTTTCTCCGTGTCTGAAGATGATCCATATAATTATGATCACATCGCGCTGTCTGGGTCAGAGGAGGCAAGAAAGTCTGTTCAGCCTACAGTGTCTGCGCACAAACATCAGAAACAGCCTCATTTATCCGAATCAATCCTAGTCTAACAGTGAACCTGGCGTAAGATAGGGCACGCAAAGTGTGGTTCAGTGTCGTTGCTAGTTTCTGACCAACCCAAGTCTTTTTCATGTTCTGCATCCACAATGCCTAATTAGCACTTGCTGCCTTTCTGTGTGCCCGTGGGTGTGTTGGGTCTGCTGCCTCAAGATAGCAACGTGCTTTGCTTGTTTGTTTGTTTTTAAGGGCACCATGCACTTTAGTACATGTGCAAAAGATCATTCATGAAGTCATGCAACATAACTTCTTGTCTGTTTTATTGTGGATTATTTTTTAATCTCCTCGGTAACATTTGGACTTGGAAATATGAGCAGTCCAGCGGCTCAGGGGCCCCTTGGTCCGACAGGGCTGACAGTTTTCTGACTGAATGGGTTCGTCGCCATTGACTCCCAAAACAATCTGACCTTGCAGCATACCAGCGACAGGCATACCGGACCTTTGTCCTTTGTTATAGGGTTGCAAGTTTGTCAGTTTGGTCCTAAAACTACTTGGTGAGATAAGAACAACTTAGGTTTAGACACGAGAACTACATTGCTAGGTTTAGGGACTAAAACTAAATAAGATTTAGGTACTGAAACCACTTGGTTTGGTTCAGACACTAGAACTACTTGGTCAGGGTTAGGCTCTAAAACTAGTTGGTTAGGTTTAGGAAACCTTTGCCATTTGGCTTAAGTCACCATTGTACCAACGTTATTTATTAATGATAATAATTCACCATTGACTATTTCGTATGTGGACTTACGTCTTTACACAACTTTACACAACTTCCTCCCTTACCTCCGTAATAATTACTACAACTGCTAGAGTATGGGTCGTCATGAGCTGCTCTCTCAGACGACCGCATATGGTTGTCTTTTGATTCGCATGGCCTATCACAGTATTGCGGCCGCACCCCTTTCCCCTCTTATCGTTATACAGGGATGTTTTTAAATTCTTTGTTGCAAGACTCAAGCCAGCTTGCCTTGCATGTATTTTTATGTAAAATATGCGAATATCACTGTGAGAGTATTTTGATGGGCCTATTTGTTTTGTCAGCAGTCTGTCTGGTCCTTCAGCTCTGCAGGGAAGCTATTATTCTTATAATATCCCCGCAGCACTGACGTTGTTGTCTGAGCCTGTCTCATAGCATCACACTCTACCTCGACCTGTTAGGAATTGAATTACGTTTGGTCAATAGCCGTCTTTATAATTGAATATACTGCATTAAAAACGCTGCGGCCATCTGGTTTGAACACAGCGATACAGCCCGAAAAAGCCCGTGGCTTCACACACACACACACCGCATTGCCAGTTCTAAGTTTATCAAAGTCGTTGACCTATAAAATCCAAGGTTCATTGTGTAGTCCCGGGGTGAGATGGCTCTGTAAAAAATATCTTGCTCTGGGGACCGTCAGAAGCCACCAGTTACAGGTGTTCAAGTGAAATTGGACAGGGCTGAATTGTACTTGTGCCGTGAGCCAGTGAATGCTGAGTTTTGGGGGAAAAAGGCTCTCAGGCCCTAGGAATCTCCTCAGTGGCTTGCAGCAGAGGACACCGGTATGTATGTGGATCAATTTGTTTCCAAGAATCCTCAGCAGGCAGGAGGCAGCACCCCGAAAAGGACCAAGCAAAGTTAATTTCAAGGTTTAAATGCTTTTCTCTTGATTAGGACATCACATAAACGTGTATGCTGGCACTGGAACCCATGCACTTTAATGTAAACCCTGTCTCATATGTATTCATTCATTTCCCTACCAATCTCTCGGGCTTCCTTATCTCGAATCTGCACATTAAGCATATGTCAGAGTCAGGTAAAGTCTCATTTCTGACACATCGATTTCCATCTGCTTCAGACATTTTCTGATTTATAGCGTGTCATTTCCGTCAGTCGAGCGGGGACACTCATCAATATTTTGTGCACGCTTTTTTTTTTTCCTTTCTTTTTTTAGAGACAGAGGGCAGAGCAGGGCCGGACCGAGATGGTTCAGAGTCATGAAACATTCATACCGTATGCATATTTTCTTATCATGTACTCTGCACATAATGAATCTTATATTGGTTCATGAGCTTTTTGACCAATTCGACAGCAAAAACTTTGAGAGCAAATGTCACGCATGATATGTATGACGGCACACGCGTTAAAGTTGCGAGCGATGCCGTGCAATTCAAATGGTTTCACACTTTACATGCGTCAAATATTACACATAAATATTGAGGCAGGGTTTTCGACTATGGAGGACGCGTCAAGGTTAAAGGCAGGATAATCTTCATTTTGGTGTTCAAAGTCTCTTTACCAGAACCGCGAGGGAAACTTCAAAGACAAGATTATTATTTTATGTTTTTTTTTTATTATTGGGCTTTATTTAAATCCTCAGAAATCGTGACATAGCAGGCTCACAGGCATATTCTGTTTGCTCCATGCCCAAAAGGACACTGCTGTCATTGAATTATATAACAAATCTTTGTTTCAATTGTCATCATCAGCATGGCAGGCCGCTGCTGCCCCAGAGAAAACTTTGAAACCTCTGAAATTTAGTCAGACATATTCTGAGTAGCTCCACAAATAGAGCTTTTTTAATTTTTTTTTTTTTTTTTTTTGCATAAGCTGGAGGAGAGGGCTACGGGCAAATTGCTTAGGTTAATGACTTTGTGAATTATTCATGTTTAGGTCTAAGTGAAATGGGGGAGTCTGAGTAATCTGGCCGACAGTGGTAGTCATAGTGCTGGCAACTGAGAATCTCTGCTTCCTGATGTGAAAAAGGGAACCCTTTTACTTTTAACCCTGCATAACATTCCAGTTGTCATCCTCTTTTTTTCCTTTAACAGTGACCCCACTTTTGAAGATTGGTTTGAATTTTAATGAAGGGATGATTGAATGAGGATTTTTTGATACTGATTGACAGAAAAAGACCCTTTAAATCTAAATCCAAAGAGCAGTGCAGCGTTCAGTTGTAGAAATCGCCATTATAATGAAGATCACCAGTGTTCAACCAATGGTCTTTGTTTTGGAGGTCAACACAGAAGCCACAAAAGGATTTATATTATATATTAGATGTGTGAGCACTCTATAATGTGTAAAATTGGTAGAGTTACCCTTCAAAAGGTAAGGGATAAATGGTTTAAAGTGAATAAATGGTTGAAATAGTGCCTTAAATCAGTGGCTTACAGATGACATAGTTAGTTTAATCAGTAAACAGCTGATGTAATATAACATATACAGAGTTAGCCACACGTAGGCTAAACAGTTGTAGTTAGCTTGAAGTAATAGATAAGGCTTAACAGTTGAAATAGTTTGCTTAAACTAAAACAGTTAGTAATGAATAAAGCTAAAGGTAATGAATAAACAGTTAAAATAGCCAAAGGTCATAATAAGGTTTAACAATGTCTTGAAATGGTTGGCTTGATCTAAAACAGTTGAAATAGTTTGCTAAAAGTAATGAATACAGTTAAAATCGGCAAAAGTTATGGATAAACAGAGTTAGCCACAAGTCCTAAGCTAATAGTTGTAGTCTATTGTATGTCGGCTTGCGGGGTAAATGGTTGAAATAATTACCTTCAACTAATGTATAAACTGTTGAAATAGTTATCTTACATTCAAGCTCAGTCATTCATCCATTCAGGCCTCCTCCAATAATGGATAATAATTAAAAGTGTTTAATGATAATCCGTGTATAATTAGATTATAATTATAATCTATTCATAAGAACATATTTGAATGGAGAGGCCGATGGGGCACTTGAGCTCATCTCACAGGGCTGTAGGGGTGGTGTCATTCAGAGAGCGGTGCTGTATAACCTTTTCTCTCTAACATTTAAAAATGAGCCTGAAAAATATTGTTCCCCGGTGGAATTTTTAAGCTTTCGTCTGGCTGGAGTGACTTTTAATGGCTCATTTTCAGCGGAGTCCCCCTTCCTTACAATGCCTGATTTGATTAGAGGAGTCAATTTCCTGAAATACGAATATAATTAGTTTTGAAAAGAACTTTGGTCGGTGCTGAGTTTCAGCTGAAATACAGTGCGATGCCTGCTGTACTCATTTATCACACACAACAATAGCGCCAGTGATAAAAAGGGGGGAAAGAAAGGAAGAAGGTTTTGGTTTGTGGGAAATAAAACAGTGTGGCGTAGAAGTTGCATCACTTAACGATTCTTCTTTTCCTTTCGACTCTTCCGGAGATCAAACATATGCATCCCTTTTTATTTGCGGATTTACCTCGACGGGAGCCTTTTGCATCATTTTTTTTTTTTCCCTTCCTTTTTTTTAGCGCGCCCCGCGACCCTGTCAAAAGCAACCACCCACTCCACACGCACACTTGATCATCCGCGCTGGCACAAATCTTTTTTTTTTTTTTTCCCGGAGAGATTGCCGCCTCCCTTGTGCAGTTTTAACTTCACCGTCTTTACCTCACCGTCCCCTTGAAATATAATCTGGGACTATAAAGAAAAACGTAGAGAAAGGGAGATGGATGATGGTGGTGGTGGTGGAGGGGGGCCGGCAGAAATGAGGGCAGGTGTAAGGGAGATAAGGAACGTTAGCTGTGCTCATAAGATGATGATTCAGAAAAGGAACGGTGGGGGGAACAGAGTTCAAATGGGCTGAGCTTTCAAACAGCGCCTTAATCATTCCCTCCGTGTATAGCCTCTTATGGTTTGCCAAAACCTCTGCAGGAGGAAAGGATGATTCCTGCATATGAAACTGGGAAACAGACATCAGAATAGACTTATATCACAGCGGGGAAGACTTCACGCCGACAACATGAAAACATCCAACTGTAACGCGCAATACAGTACTATGTTTGCAGCAGCCGTCTGAGCACATTGTCAACAAAAGAATCATTTTGGTGTTACAGGAGCAGAGTCATGTCTGGATGAGAACAAGATGTCAGCTATTAGACAGAATTAATAAAAATCTGTCTGAAACCAGCGAGGCTGTCCTCCCCAAGGCTTTTTACATCAAATTAGATAGCATTCAAACCTGCAGAGCTCTTCAAGCTCTAATTGCATGAGATAAGGCAATCAAAGGCTTAGCAAATCTGTTTCATAACAAAAATAATGTTTAAAAAAAGAAACTTTCTGCCTTCGCCGCGCCGGGTGACTCACTCCACGAATCAAACACTCCCGCACTGAAAGACGACAGGTACGCTGAATCGTGACGGAGTTTCAGACAATTATTCCGAGGTGCGATGCTTATTTTAAACATCAGTAAATTATCGTTCCAGTGTTAGGTTATTCTACCTGTAACTGAGTCAGTGTTTTCTATCCAATACTCACATTAAGCTCACATTAACTTAACTGTAGTGAGTCCAATTCAGCTTTTAAGGTGATAGCCCTCCTGTTCATGTGCCAGTTCTCCACACAAGGAATACCACAGAGGGTGACGTGGTTGCTTAAGGTGAAGGCCATGGCTATAAGTAATATGAGATGTAAACAATTGCAGTAGTTAGCTTAAAGGGACAGTTTAATAGTTGGAATAGTTATTTAAAAAAGTTGAAATGGCTAAAAGTAGTTTAATGCATTGACAATTAGCTGCACATGAGTTGTAGTTAGCCTAAAATGAGTAAGGTTCAAAAGCTAAAAAAAAAAAAAGTTAGCTTAAAGTAACAGTTCAATAGTTGCAATAGATAGATAAAACTGTTGTAATGGCTAAAAGTAGGTTAATGGTTAGACAGTTAGCTACACGCTTAAAATGATGAATACGTTTTAAAAGCTAATAAAGTTAGCTCAAAGTAACCGATGGCTAAATAGCTGAAATAACTCAAAGATAATGGATAAAAAGATAGCTACAACAAACAGTTGTATTTAGCTTAAAGTAGGTTGAACCAAATTTAAACAGCGAGCTAAAAGTAACAGGTGAACATCTGAAATAATAAGCTTGAACTAAAAGGAACAGCTGAAATAGTAAGCTTGAATTTAAGGTTCCTGTTCCAGCTATCTGGCCGAGGATTATTCCCCAGCACATTTTTGAACTTCTTTGTTCATTTGAAACGTTAGGCAGATAGAAAAAGGACCATTGTGTCAGTCACCTGCACATTAGGGGATAAATCTTTATGGTTGAGTTAGAGGGAGCCAGTCTGTAAGTGTGACGCCACTGAATATATTTGACAATGGCCCACAGCAGTTCAACATTAGATATTTTTAAGGGGACCTCAGAAACATCTCAAGCTACATTTGTGGCAACAAAACTGGGTGTTTTTGACGAGATCATGCTACATCTCAAGCTGTGTTGTTGGAGACAAAACCGGGTTCTTTTCATAAGACTACAGGATGTGTTCAGCCATGTTTTGGCACCCAATGCAGATGTTTTTACACCAAAGCATTATATTTTACTAACTAAGTCGTTTTTTTATGCCTATACCTAACATAGCTATACATAAGCACAGTGTTGGACCCAAGTGGTGGACAGACTGACAACAAACTGACACATACTGGTATCCCAAGAGCCACAATGCGAGCATAACATGCCATTTCTCAAGTCTTCTTGGAGCCCCTGCAGCCATGTTTGGAATCCAACCATCGACCGCTGGTCCATTTTCTTAGACTCCGCTGTTTCAAACAAACCGCTGCTATTGTTTCCATGAATGTAAAATGCATTACTCAGGTACCCGAGGTTCCTCCCCGAATACCACTGCACAGTCTGAGATGTTTTCTGCAGCTTCTTGAACAAGTGGATATACTCTCTCGATTTCTATAGAGAGCAGAGAGGCCTTTCCCCCCACCCCCCTTTATTAATCAACCACAAGTCTGCTCCTATGTTCTTTTGAGAAATGGTGTTTACAGAGAAGAAGCCGAAACAGGGAAAAGAAAAATGTGATTTAACACCACCTCAGCCTGTAGTGGTGGAGAGTTGAAACTAATGCAGTTCTGACCTACAAGCTAAAAAAAGGAGAACTTCATGCATAAAAAAAGTTTAAGCGTTGGAAATATTCCTCGCCTCGTGTTTTTGGTGTCTGGAGTTCAGCCCCTCTCGACCGTATCTCGTGTTCCTCCCCAGCCGCGAAACTTTTCCTGTTTTCCGAGCGCGGGCCTTATCTTTCAGGTTTTCGCCGCATGTAGTGCAGACGTGCTCCAAGTCCGTCCTGATTTCACATTCAACTTACCGCCCTAAGGACGGCACGCTTGGGAGAAGAAAAAAAAAACAACGGCGATGTTTACGTCTCGAAGAGGATTAAAAACCAACATGTGGACCTTCTTTACATCCCTCGCATGTATTAGACGCTCATGTTGCTGAGAGCGCAATAAGTGAACAGCCGGGATGATGGGATGATGGGGGGGGGGGCTGCAAAGCATGTCCCACTCGACGCACTTCAGAACACGAGATCAAGGCTCGCTCAATTAAGAATAATTTTCCATGGAGCTTTATGCTAAACCGGCGCTCCTGCTCCATTACGGGTTTGACTGCTGTACATATTTAATACATGCGGCGTCTCCAGGAGAAGAGGAGCTTCAAAGCGCCGATGTGTGTCACAGACGACGGCGGCGGCGACGCGGCGCTGCAACGTTTACCAGTGGGTCCTCTCGACACTGTTTTCAGAATGACTCACACAGCTGGGGACTAAAAATAGCCTCCTTGGCTCGCAATCTCTCCCTCTTATCTCTTCACCACCACCACCACCACCCGAACACCCCCCCTCCCCATAACACTCCCTGCCTCTGTTTCTCCATCTCATCTCTTCATTGGTGTCTTCGGCATTCTCGCGCGCTTTCTTTTTCCACGCAAATACCCCCAAACTGGTGAGTTAAGAGTGTGAATCATCAGTGTCCTCTGGAAATGCAAAAAATAACACACAAGGGAAGAAAAGGGGGGGGTGGGGGGTAAAAAAAAAAAAAAAAAGGAAACGATGATGTAGCACAGCTGGGAAACGACGAACTCGGAATATAGGTCACAGCGAGATGACGCTATCAAAGCTTAAAATCAGACAACGGGAAAATGATATGGCTTTGTTCCATATTTATTATTATGCAGACGTAACCTACTTTTTCCCCCAGCCCGCTGTGTACCATGAGACGCTATTATTTTTATTATTATCTTTGCAAAAAAAACCAAAAAAAAGCAGAGTGAAATTAATCCAAATGAAAATTATTCTGCAAAATTGCATCCCACACGCTCCTAAAATGCTCCTCTTTCTTTTTTTTTCCCCCCCTTCCTCCGCCACCTCACTCCCCTCTCATTCGCTCGCCCTGGATTTTTCACTTGGGAGTTGCAGAGTACAACCGCAGGCTTGTAGCGACGGTCACTGAGCTGTTCCACTGGAGCAGTTAGAGTGTTAAGTGCTGGACTCAAAAGCACCTTGACAGGAGCCGCTGACGGGGGGACAGATTGTTCCATGTCGATACGAGGAACCTGATATCAGGCTTTTATTAAATATAAGCAATCAGGTAGGACAGTGTTTCCCGGGCGCTGTGCGTGAGCGAAGCTTAAATACTACGTGTTCTTTGATTCTTTACGTAAAGGCTTATTGTACCCTCGTTTGTTTTAACCATCGGGTTCAACCAAGGGTCAGCTCCGGAACCGATTAGATAAAAAGGTGTAGCAGGTCATCACGGGGGTTTAAAATGTGATTAGAGCACAGAGCACTCTCAGTTTACAGCAGGTTCTACATCTTTTACAATAACCCGCGCTTGCTGATATGGCCTGAAACTGTTTCTGTAAGCAATATTGCGCTACGTAGTTTTTATCTTTATGTCTAGAAATCTCCTTAAAAGTACCTCACATGTGCTATTTTTCAGTCAAATACCTACCTGGCATATTGTAGGGACGACTATTGGTACTTTAACAAAATGAGATTTTTGATAGGGTTAGGGTCCATTAAGAATTTGGATAAAATTACTGAATTAAAGGGTTAACAAAACATGACATAACACACGCAGGCATCTACTATTGGAGAATGTCACCTAGCGTACATTCTCAAGCTGCTAATCAGACTGTAATCGACAACTGGTGCACAAAGGAGGAAGTCTTGCCCACGACATCCTTTATCTGCTCATCTGCTGGCTTCATTGGAAGCCCGTAAAACACTGGTCGTGTTCCGCAGAGGCTTGATTGTCGGACAGTATCCGATTGACGGTTCCAAAATTTAACATGTGACATAATTTGACTGTAGAATAAGAATAAAGAATGGATGTTTGCTATTGAGGTTCAGTTCAGCTCAGAAGGGAGTGAGGAGTTACAGCCTCCATTTAAATGACTGACAAGGTAACAAAACAAGGTGAACTCAGAAAGACATATCTGAAGTTTGTTAACAACACAAATTTTCTGTAGAACCTGTAAAGTAATTAGGTATTTAACAATTGTGCTACCAAAACACCATAAGTATAGAAGGGTTAAGGGGGCTGAATCAGCTAAATGTTCCAGATGACCGCTGGGGTAGAACAATCTACAGCACCTTTGTGTTTAGGAACCACAAACTTGCTTGCCAACCCACCAACCCACGAACGGGCTTGTGTTCTTTGGACTGACTACAGTAAAATGAAAGGGCTGTTGTGTATTACTATACAGGTCTTGCATAAAATCAACACTGCTATTCCCAAACCTCCATTATGTTTCCCAATGCTGTACCCCATAGGTACTCAGTATTTATAGAAATAATTCATTCCCTCTATCCTCTAAAATTCCCAGTTGTTACTCCTTTGTTCCCCAAGGTCTTATTATCTTCTACTGTACTGCGTTTAAGAACCATTAAGAACCGATGTGTTTTATTTACTATTGATACAGCCAAATTGCACATTAAACCACGTGCTGGATAATAAATTGTTGCATTTTTACCTTTTATTGTTTAGATTTAAATATGAACCATACATAAATACTATTTTTAGCTGCAACCTGACTACACTGCTACCTCTGTTGCACCTTCCAGCTACCAGCCTGTGTCTGTAGCACTACAGACACTGGTACTGTTCTGAACATGTTGTACCTGATGTTTCAGTAATGCCTGCAGGTGGTTTGGTATCTGCCATAGATTCCATCGCTCAACAGCAGTTCCTCTTGCACAGGTAGTGAGTCCAACCAGTATCCTCTTTCACGCCCTCGCCAACTGACTTTCCTCCCCACAAACTCCTGGTGAGGAAGATTTGTTCATTAGTAAAACCAAGAGCTCAGGCCTAATAGACTTTCATCTGTGAATCCAAGTGCGCCGCATTTTCAAAAACATTACTAAGTGGTGCTTGGCAGGAACAGTGAGTGGGAATTTCATCCAGTGAACCTTGTTTACTTTAATGGCTTTAATACTAGCGGTGTTAATTTTTTTTTTTGAGTGCTATAGCTGCTAATAAGAGGCACAGTTCCATATGAGTCAACGCTGGCACCTGTGACGCTTGTGTGGCAACATGGAAACTGCGCCCTCGCATTAAAGCCGCCCGTTCTGCTGTATTAAGGAGCAGTTTGCCTGTCATCTGAAGCAGATTGGAATCACTAATCATTTTAAACCCTGTTTTGGCTGGAACGGTCCTCTTCATCAATTCAAAACATGCATTCAACCGCTGACACTTGCACCTTCCCCCCGGCTCCGTCTATTCCTGTCCAACCAACATGTTCCAGCCTCTTTCTATGTTTTTATTTTCATGACATCTGCGAGTCGTCATCCTTTAATCATGTACCGACGGGTAACGCCAAGCCCAGGGGTACTCAAATACAAATCTTAAAGGGCCACAAAGATTTTTTTTCAATGACTCAAAAGTCCTTGTGTTGAGGTCGGTCAGGCCATATGCTAATACTGTAATATTCAAAACAAAATGTCCTTTTCATTCAAAACAACAAAAACACATTCTTAAAAATTAAAATGTCATTTCCATTTTGACATAAATTAAAATACAAAGTTGAATATTTACTCTTCTTGTTTGCCTTCAAACATTGTGTCCATCACATCAGTCATGCATTATTTCTGCATCTGAGAACGGCTTCTTGTGCTTACCCAAAATCCACACCACTCTAAGTGAGCACACTGTTGCTTTTTGTTGTTGTGTCATACATGTGACAAGAATCCTGCTTGCAGCTTGATATGACGATTTCAGTGCATTTATTTGTGTTGTTCTCACCTCTGAATTTTGAGGAAATGTCTCTTTAAAATTCCTATGCTTCGTCCCATAATGCCGTTTCAAATTGGAAATCTTCATCACAGCAATAGTCTCCTGGCATATTAAGCACACGGGTCTTGTGCTGGTTGGAGGGAGAATGAATGCACATTTTTCAGTCCATTCTTCTTTAAATTGCCGATTTTCACTGTCCACTTTTCCTTTAGCAGTGAACTTGGAACATGGCATTTTTTGTGCAATCTAGGCTCCTACTGCTGGCAAAATGTCAACATGTGAACTGCTCCAAAAACAAAAGTGAAAGTTAAAAATTGCGCTGGCAGCAGTGAGCGACCCAGCTGTCTGTGTACCGTTGGCATGGAGACAAGTCCCGGTATACACGTGCTGACCCAACACAAACACATGGTGAAGGAATAATAGTTCGGGGGCCACAAATAGGAGGCCGGCGGGCCGGATGCGGCCCAGGGACCGCCTATTGAGAACCACTGATCTAGCCTCTTTAAAAACGTGCAGTCTGTAAGATCTGGCCACCTTTCCAAAGTCACTCCAAACAAATAGGGGCGGAATATCACCAGAGCAACCACTAACTGTGCCTCACTATATTATCTGTTAGTTACAGTTGTAGATACTAGATGCCAAAAGCTAATTAGCTTAGTTAGCTGTAGCTGCAGATATCAATGGCTGCAGCTTCTAGATGCCGTTAGCTAGGTAGCTTAGTAAGCTGCAGCTGTAGATATCTATGGCTGTCGCTGATAGATGTCGTTATTTAGTCTGCTAAGTTAGCTGTGTCCACTAGAGGGCGTTAGCTAAGATAGCTGCGACTGATGTTAGCTATGGTTGTAGCTGCTAGATGCTGTTAGCTTATTAGCCATGCAGTTCAGCAGCCTCCCACAGAGCCAGATTGATCAGACTGTTTGATGACAGGCAATACAGTAGAGTAGCTCGATAAACGAGGAAAAATTTGAATTCAGAAGGTATACAGCTGTATTTTTCTTTTAAAACGGAGTTCATTTTTTAAAATGTTTATTTATTAGACTAAAGTAGGTACAAAACGATATTTTCAACCAGGGGCCAGCTGGTTTGCATGCTAACTTCAGCAGATAAATCTGCAACACAGACATCTTGGATATAATGTCGACATTGTTATTTGTTCACATTCTGTTGAAAATGGCAAATAGTTTTTTGTGTTTTAAATAGAATTTCTGGCCATATTTTACAAAATGACTCCTTTTTTTTTTTTTTTTTTAAATGTGTTATCATTTTGCATACAAGCAAATAGCATGAGGTGGTCCAGTAAATGTGACTCAGTCTGCAATGTGCCTCGGACAGTTCAATGTCGAAGGAGGTGGGAGGAGGTGCTTTTGGGAAGACTTAAACCTATAATGTAATTACCCTTCCAAGTGCCAGTGACAGAGAGCAAAAACAACTTTGCTGGGGAAGACTGCATTGAATTAGAGCCGAGCCCCCAAAAATAGCTGCTTCTTGGAAACAACACAACAGCGTAGTATCCAGTGAGAAAGAACACGATATGACAGTGGTGCTGCATTGGTGCTCGCGCTCGTTTGATGTGCGCGGAGCTGCAGACACCTTGGGAGACATCAGCCGGATGGTGACAGAGTCTGCTTTGTGTGACTCATGGCTCCTCTCCTGCAGTGGTCTGTAAACTTGTTGCGGTCGGTTGTTTTTCCTACTACTGCTGCCTCCAAGTATCTCCTCGTATTGTTTTTCACTTCATCAGATCTTTGCTCCCCCCCCCCCCCGGGCGGGGAGGTGAATCTTTGCCATGTAGAAATGTTTTACCATCTCTTTAACTCACTATATTTCAGCATCACTGGATTTCCTTTTCTTTTCAAAACCGAGCTTGTTAATAGCTCCACCCTTGAGAAATTTTTCTACCACAGTGTGCATTAGGCTCTCCTTCACTCAAAAAAAAAAATAAAATACGATTAGTAGGCAGTCCCAGTCGCTGACTGCGTAATTACAGTAGCTGCTGCCTTAGTAAATCAGACATTAATTTCACACAGATTGCAAGTGCATATTGCATGAAAGGCACTGCGGAATATCCACTGCACCTTCTCGTTGAAACCTGGTGACATTATTACAGTATGATGTTTGTCTTTATTTCTTCTCTTAAGCAGCATATCCCTTGTGATTTCAAGAGATTCTGCAAGTGCGAGGCTGAGTGGTAACATGTTGAGTTGGCGTTGCGTCCGTGGCTGTAGCCTTTTGCTTATGAGACCAATAGAAGGCTTTCCTTTCTGTAACACTGCCTAAACAGTGTTTCCGTCAAAGCAACGGACAGAAATCGGAGAAAAACAGGATTGCCTCGCTAACTAGCTCCCTCGTTGATGCAACAGTTGGTGTGGCAATCATTAAAGCATGGACAGCTCTGCTCTGGGAATTATCAACACGGCTGGAATACATCTTCTACCAATCAGCTGGCTTGGACGACAGTACCTGTTGCGTAAATTATCGAAAGGCCCAGAGACGGCTGGCGTCCGGCGCCATATGCTCGGTTGGATGTGTGTGGTAGGCATGTGTGGGAATTCTCTCTGCCTTCGCCTCATATCAAAAAAACCCAGACTACCTCTCAGGCTTCAGCGTCTGTTCTTCGTCGAGGTACAGACTCTGAGCCCCTTCCAATCCATTTTTGATTGCCGCTGTGCCTGTCAGTCATCCGATTTAGAGGGTACCCGTCGCAGCCATGTTATCCGTCCCGGAGACAGTTTGACTTGACAGACTCGTTCTGAAAGCCTGCAGGAGCAGCTCGGCTCACCGAAGCAGCGGAATCATCAGGTTATGTCAGGTTAAAAAAGAGTAGAGTTACGCTGCCTGATCTTGAAGGGAATTTCATCATACGTCTTTCATGAAATTAACTAAGTGGTTTTATCCCTTGAAAGCTGCATGGCTCTGGCGTGGGCCGGTATTCATGGGCCCCCGGAGGGATGAATCCCGAGGTGGTCCGTTTAGCACAGCCGTCAAGTTGACATTTAACTGTCCCATATTATTCCATTTTCTAAGGTCCATACTTTTATTTTGGGAGCCTACAAGAAAATGTTTTAATGTAAAAAAAAATATATAATTTTCCATAACTGTCAGCACCTATATTCACCTTTCCATTTTAGTGCCCATCTATTTGAACTCTTTAACTTCTTTGAATTCTGAAGTAAAGCCTGATCACAAAGTGAGAGCACCATGCAGATATTACACCAGTGTGCCAACCTGCCTAATTACTACAACTTACTCTAATTTTTGGAAACACCAAAATCGGGATTTCTTGAAATTCTTATGTATTTTGGTTCTGACAGTAGCCAGGCTGCTAGCTGCAGCCAAGTTGCTAACGCTGTGTTTGCGGCAGCGGCACCAATAGTAATACCACAGGGAAACGCCAAAAAGGGGGGAATCGTACTTGAACTTTTCACGTAGCACATCATAAGGTCACATTTTCAATGAGTTAAGCACTTTGGATTATGACTAGATACTTGCAGAGCTAATGTCAACCCCTTCAATGCTAGCTGTAGTTTGAGTATTGTGCTAATTGGTCAATTTTAGCATGCAAACACCTTAAACGAGTACGGTGAATTACTGTGCGAGCCAAAGGTAGCTTTGTCATTGTGTGCATGTATGCTGACGTTAGCACCTGGCCTTCAGGACAGCTTCGCCGAGATGCTCGCATGTCTGACTCCGCTTCTGATTGTGGACAATAGAGGCCAATGAACAGCCAAACCAGATGCTTCATTGTCAGTGAATTATATTTAATTCACCAACAACTACATCTGAATTGTTGCCATCTAGATAGCAGCTGTGTCCCCTGACACCAACAGTCTGCATTCTACAAAATAATTACCTCGTGCCCTGCCAATATTTACGTGCACATATCAAAGCGTGTTTCCATTTTAACCAGACAGAAGCAGGTTAATATCAAATGCCGTGGACGCACATCAGCGTCTCATGTGTAAAGGAGGCTTGGGGAAGGACTGAATGAAGCGTATACATGCACACACACCAACCAGACAGCCCATTACACTTGAAGTCTGCCTATCACCGCCCACCTACACACACACATGCACAATGCTGCTGTGTTGCCATTTTCTCATTCCCTTTATATCTTTCTGTTCTCTCTTTTCAGCTTCCAAGCGCAGGGTGCGGGGAGTCATTTGCTAATTGGTTTTGCAGAGGAAAACGTATTCGCTCGCCTCTTTCTCCTCAATACCCCAGGGCTCTCTTCCTCTTAGATGATTCCCCTGTCTCCTGCTCCTGCCAACTCAGCCGAGCATTCAGCGAGGCTTGTTATTCTTCGGCGCAGTGTAAATCTGCCGAGCTGCAGGGGCTTCAAAAACACTCCGCCCCCCCCCCCGTGCACGCCCCAAAAACCTGGAATCCATAAAATGTTTAAAGGAGGGGGGCTCGGTTGCCTTACACGGACAGTTAAAGATGTGACTTTGCTCAACTTCTGCCCGTGAAAAGGCTCGATAAATGAGTGTATTGTCACAATCACTTAGAGGATTGGAGTGGAAATGCTTGACATCACGGCGTTTTCGAGGATTTCTGCAAGATTTCTTGAGCGTCGCAACACGGGGTGGATTTCAAGTTTGGCTTCTTAATTAATTCGTTCGGGGGGTCTTGCAGCAGGCACGAGCATCTGCGGCGGAACCCAAAAAGGAGCGAAACTCTCAAAGCCAGTGAATCGCCCCCAGCAAGAACTGAGAGTTTATATTTGTACATGGCACTACATGAACCAGTTTTGTGTTTTTTTTTTACAGAGAGAAGGCAAGAAAAGGCAGGCTTCAACTCCAAATTAAAAAAGGAAACCAATTATATGGTGCAGATGAAGGGGTGCTATTTAGAGAGAAATGTCACCGGGTGCTAGGTCACAGGTCAGGGTGCTGTTGCTACATTCACTGAAATCGCAATCTTCCCAGAAATCTACGTCACTGTCCTATCCTGTGAGAATATGTTATCCCTGCATGGGACACCGAGAGCGGCAGATGTGCCGAGGAACAAATCCGAAGCCAAAAGCTACCAGTCGCTGCAAACGTCTCAGGCAGAGCGGATAGATATTTGATCTCAAAAACGGTTTAGCATAATTACAGTGGTCCCGACAGTCAAAACACAGCATGCCAGGAAACACATCATTTAACAAACAACAACATTTCACAAAACACACCTCTCAAAACAAAAGATTTGGGGATGTTATTGTGTTTTGACCCTCAGGGCCACCGTACCCAATGCATCCAAGAAGGGTTAAAAAAACAGAACCTCTGGCAACGACTGAAACTTCTTCCAGTTGTAGCACCTAAATGTGATTTATCCAGGGAGTTGAGTTAGTTGTTAGCTTGCTGTTGAACTCTAATTAAACTGCTAAAATGTCTTCTTCTGGTGTTTTGTGGCAAAAAAACCAAACAGATTCAGCTATCTTTACCCCCGCCCTCTGGACAGGAGTGGCTGAGCGTTATTTCATTACTGTTATAAAAGGCGCTGAATTAGTCTAGTCCCAGAGTCGCCTACATGTCCATACAGCAACACACCGGGACAAACTTACACAGCATTTCTTCATAGCGAAAAAGGAATTTCTAGGACTTAATGTGCTACATTTGCCAAATTTACAAGATGGGATGAGCGATTAGGAATTTGTCACGGACAGCGTTTCACAAAGTCTCTAAAGTTTCAACTCATTTCTTTAGGGGGCGTCTGCGGTGGATTTGCCGGCATCTCAAATTACTCGTGCAGGTTCTTCTCCTAATTGAATATGCAGGGAATAAACGCAGAGGCGAGGTTGGATTGTTTGTTAGCCTGTTTCCAGATACAGATCTCATTTTAATACCAGTTCTGGTATCAGAACTTGGTCCAGGTTTCCAAGTCTGGTTACGTCACGTTATGTGTGCATTATGCACACGATGGCTCAGTAAACAGGCAGAAGATGCACGCTAGTTACACCACATAAGGTGTAAGTATAAGTAGAGCTTTGAAAATTAGAGAGACACTCCGATTGATAGAGGCTGTCAAAGCATCGTGTCTATGGAGGATTGAGACTGCTAAAATTTGGAGATAAATAAATATATTATATAATATTAAATGCACCAATAATCATAATAAAATAATGTGTTGTGATTTCATTTTTTTTCCCCTTTTTCTTCTATCCCTTTCTGCCTCATTATAAATGAGGGGGCTGTCAATCACAGTGTGTCACCTAATGGTTGATAATAGTGGATAATAGTGATATAGGGAGACAGAATTAGAAATGTTCATCATACCACAAATGAGACGCCAATTTTGTTGGAATTGCGTTAGACGCCGCCAGAGCTGAGTGACTCTGCGGGGCCTCCTCTTAAAGTATTGTCACGGCGTTTCACAACCTTTCAGACTGCGATAACACGCCGTTTGCACGGTGGATGTGTCCTTAGCCTCGGCAAGCTGTTCTCCCCCGCTTTCATTGCGGATGAGACGAAAACCACAGATGGCCACATCTGCTCAGGGGTATTGAGGAATTTTGGAAGAAAGAAAATACAGCGCCAAAGTCATAAAGACTTCAAAAACATCCCGCGTGAGGGATGAGAAAAGGCCTGCGAGTGCTTGTTCTCATTCCAGATACCCTTTAGTCAAGCCTCAGGAGGCGGAAGCTGTGCGTCTAGATACAGGCTCTCGGGATTGGTGGTCAATGAGCTTGTGTTCAGCTTCTTTTAGTACCCTGATATTGAAAATTGAGATAAAGGTGTACTATGTAAGAGATAAATCTTTATTGAATGATTTTTTTTTTTTTTTATGCCAAAACAAACTAAGTAAACAAACAGCATTCTATGGACCTAATTTTCCTCTGAGAACAGCTTTATTATTCAGTTCTGGAAAAAAAAAACCCGAATATTTCTGTTTTTATAATTACCTCATGAATACGGTAAATAATACAGTTCTGAGTTTGAATTTCGTCTCCGAAACTACCTAGTGCCCCTTTTAAAACAAGTTTTCAAAAGTTATGCCAGAATTACAATAAAGCTGGCAGTCTGGACTCCATCTCAAGTTTCTGTTTGTCAGCTCTGTTTACCACAAAGTTTCCATACCTGACATTTAAAAGGTGTGAAATAAAAAAAAAAAAGAAAATGTTGTTAAAAACATTCAACAACAGCAGAATGTGAGGAAATAACAGTTTGGTCAAAGACATCTATGTATTGTGTTTGGGGAGTATCTACCGAAGGAAGCATGCTAACCAGCTAGCCCCAGCAACTCCAAGCTCTCGGTCCAGACCACAAGCTTCACAGCTAACTGAGGTCACCTCTGTCTGCTCCCCTCTCTTTAAGGCCCTCCCTCCCGATTACCCTGTCTCCTCTGATTGGTCAGCTCACACATGCCTGAGCCAGCACCACTCACAGCATCTCTGTTTGTTTTTTCCCAGTTAGCTTCACTTGTGCAGCGAATACACTACATATTCATACCATATTCTTATGGAGGTAACTAGAACAGTCACCTACAGCACGCAGCATTTAGCGTTCACCTTTGTGCTAGCCGTGTCTTCCAGTATTGCAGAGTTTTTGTTGATGAGACGCTGAAAAGACATTTCTTTTCCTTACATTATAGCGCTGAGCACAGCTTCAAAAGTCACCAAAAATGTTGTAGCCACCACCAGGAATTAAACAAAAACAGCAGACAGGAGCCGACATGCTGGCTGTCACCCTCCTGACAAGTTCAGAGATGAACTCTCAAGTTTCACCCGTGTGACTGCCACTGTCTCGTGTCCTCAGGGTTATGTGTGCATCTCAGAGCAGAGATGAAACTCCATGGGCAATGTTTTGTCTGCTGTCATGCCGAGCTTTATTTACACCCTAAGCTCCTTTGACTTTTGGGACTTTGCTGCTGTCTCGCTGCTCATCACATCTCTCCGATACCGAGAGAAGCTGTGCAAGTGCGTATCTGAAATAAAAACGAGGTAACACATTTTTACCATTGCTGTAGTCATTTCATCGTAAAATACATTAAATCCACTACCCGTGCTTCATATATTCTACCAAAGGAGGGAATATGTTGAATACAATATAGCATTATGGATATAAGCGGTTGCATAAAAGGAAAATCAACCCCAAACATACCAGATTTGCTGCTTATAAAACTTGCTTTCAAATTAAAAGATGTTAAAATGAAAAATGCGAGTAAAAACGATGACTGTGTGTTTTTATTCTCGTACCATGACTACAGGAGGAGCCCTTTAACAGCACTCTGGGGGTTTAACCCCTCCGTCCAAGCCGGTAAGGGCCCACATAAAGATAAAAGCTCCACAAAAGGAGGGCTGCACTCAGCGCATCCGAGCTCAGAGCTTAATGCAATGTAGCAGAGTTATATTACAGTCATGATTGATTAATTCAAGCGATATCAGTTGCCATGGGTTAGGGTTAGGGCTGTCTAACAGAATCTGAATAACAGATATCAGAGCCGGTTGACTGCAGCCGCTGACACCACCTCAGTCCAGGATCTCGCTAACCCGGAGAACGCTCAACACGGGCCAAGGTACAGGCATTTAGCCACTCAGTCCTTCAAGCCCTTCTAGAGGTGCCTCACTGGTCGAGAGAGGAGTTACTTACTCATTCATGGAAGGTGGTTTTATGGAAATAAGGGGTCGACTAATAGAGAACAGTTGAACCCTCATAGGTAGCCTCAGATGCATTCTTTGTCTGATCTTATTTTATAAATCTGAGTCACAGCACATGTTGCACATTCCTGATAAATCACCCAGAAAAGGCTCCACTTATAAAAGGAAGCCGCACAGAGCCCAAAGGATACTAAAAGACAGCACCCACCCCAGCTACAGTCTGTTCAGACTACAGAGCAGCTTCAGTCCTCAGGCTGTGAGACTCACAATGGTTTTTTTTCTGTCTTATGTAGCATAAAGCGTCAAAAATGACAATAAACTTTGAACCTTAGAGATACAATCAGATGTGGCGACAGGGCGCTGACCATGCCGAGTAAGCCATTGTAAGGGTTACTTGTGTCGAGCAACGCACATTTTCAGCCTCTTCCAGAAGGGAATTTAAAGTGTTGCCCAGTCGATCCATTTTTTATTTCTGTGTATCCCTTTCACTGCTGTCTGCTCCGGACCTGGAGGAACACTCAGTTCTCTCGTACCAAAATAGCCGCTTCCAAAATGAGCGTGTACACCCGGATGTCATGTTTCCATCACTGCCGATTGGAGCTGGTGCCAATACACACCGACGACTTCTGCTGTTATCTTGATCCAAGGTAGTGCCAGCTGCAGCCTTCTGGCTTAATACAGAATAGTTGCAGTCTCTAAGTACAGCGTCTTAACCGACAGTAACTTGAGGAACTTGACGACTTACAAAGGTGATCTAGTTACCGAAGAGTTCCATTCAAATTAATCAAACTCATCCCATCTACTTCTCTCTAGCTTGTTAAAAAAGTTTATCCTCTTCAGATGTTTTAGCGCCTCGCTGTCTGGAGGCGGGCTTAGTTTTCAGTGATGAGGAAATCCCGACATGGAGCCCTTAACCCACGAGGTATCAGCAGGCCGTGATGGGAACAATGAACTCTGATTTTACTGACATCCCAATCTCGTAAGCCCCTCGAAAGCAGCCGGCACAGTGATGCCGAATGTCCTCGAAGCAGTTCTGACAGCGATCAGGTGAGTCTGCTCCCAGCGACGGCGGGAAGGAAGCTTCTGTCCCAGTGGCGGAGGGATCGCCGCTGTCAGATGAAGACAGGATCCCATTACCTCCCTCATCCATCTCCTCATTCTCTCCCGCTTCTTCCGCGGGGGCGTAAGTGGAGATAGACAGGAACAGATGGTCCAGCTTCACCGGAGCTGTGGACGCTCGTCTGCTAGCTGTCCGACACACGGACCTCCCGCAGAGCTCGGGGGAAAGTAAGCCAAGGGTTGTTTATGCTGTTCGAAGGGACCGGGGGGGGGTGGGGGGCATCCTGAATGTGAAAAGTTATCTTGGACCACTTCCTCTTGTCCCAAAGCAAATGGTTATTGAACTGCTGTTTGGAAAGAGCCCTAAATGTGATCAGTTAAAGTGGATGGAGTCGTTATGTAGAGCTGATATAAGTGCATTCCTCCCAGACTGGCAGGCTGCGAGAGTGTAATGCAGATTTCCAGTGTGTACCCAGAAGTACGGGAGGTTAAACCCACTGAGCGCCGTGGAAAACAAATCAAACTTTAGATTAAAAATGTTTGCTAACTGGTGAGCCAGCTATACGATGTATTTAAAGGAGATGTGCTATGCTCTTTTTCAGGTTCATGATTTTATTTTGAGTTCCTTCTCGAACAGTTTTTGCATGCTTCATCAGCCGCCGTCCAGTGCTTCTCAGTGCTCTGTTTTCGCTCTCATCTCTTTAAGGACCCCCCCCCTTCCCCGAATACCCAGCCTCCTCTGATTGGTCAGCTCACACACGCCCGAGCCAGTACCATTCGCCTCGTCTCCGTTCGCCTCTGTCTGTTTCAGGCACCTCTGGAGCAGAGGTTTGCCACTGGAGCTCCCTTTGGCGTGGACTTTTTAACTTTCAAGGCCTTTTTACAAGAACCTCTATCAAACACTGAAGGACAGGCAGGAAACGAGGAAGTAAAAAAGGTCGCCTTTAAAATGTGTCTTTGACTAAAAATTTTATATTTTCACATGTACAGATTTACTACCACGTTGTGACAAAACTCCTCAGCTCACGCTACGCTGAACGCAGAACCCGCCACAGAGACCGATTGGACATAAGTGCCAAAAGCTGTACATTTAGAAACACGCCTTTTTAAATAGTTGATGACCTTCCATAAATGTTACATCGCGGTTCGTCTCACTCGGCACACATTCGCGCTCAGCAGCGGGTCACTATTTATTAAGTTTAGCTGTGTGGCTGAGAGGTATCGTCCTCAGCCTTTGACGGTAATTCTGACTGACACATCAGAATGGATACATGTGAGTCACCCCCGATGCTAGAATAGCCAGTTCTCTGCATCTCACTCTCACTGAATCTGGCACACGTTTGTCTTTCTTGGCGACGGGGACAATTATATACAAGGTGACAATCGCATGGATGTGACTTAACTTTCGCTTGAGTAAAGCATGTTAGCGCTCCTCGACGCAACAGCCCAGATGTCACGTATACAATCAAAACAACATGATACATGTGCGCAGGCCGTGGGCACAGCCTTGCATTAAACGCACTGCCGTATCTCTAAAGTTAATTGCCTCACTGTTCCGAGAGGGATAAGTGCAAGGTATGTACAGAAGGTTTAAGGTGCAAATGATCTCAGGAGTGGAGAGTTTAATTGCACGGTACACACGTCTCAGCGCAGCATTACAGGCGGACATTAGAACACCACAATTAGCCGGCTTACATAACTTGAAATGAAAGGTTGAGTGAATGAACCCTCTTACGTGATACCTTGGAAACGTTTCAAGCACATATGCGTCCGCCGATGCCAAATCAGGCCCGCAACGTGGCCAGATTCAACATTACTCACATAAGCGGCGCCACAAAACACTGAAACAATGAGCTGTTATTGAAATATAGGTTACAAGATATAAATGAAAGCGATTAGTCACGAGGCTATTAGATGTGTGTGGAGTGTACACAGCCTTGTGTGGATATCATCCTCCAAGAACAGTAACAGCAACAGCCTCTCGCTGCTGGTCATTGCTTGGATTTGTTAGATTTGCATGAATGTCAATATGTTGACTTTATCCTGTCGTGTTTTATTTCTGCGTTCCATTTTCTCGTGAGATCTAGTATCTGACTCCATTAGCGCAGCAGTGGCCAAGCAGATTGATCATTTTGGGCTGAAGGAGAGAAGAAAAAAAAAAAACTAACTTTCCTGTCTCTGAGACAGTGTTACTGGGTTAGCATTGTGGATAAACAGATTGATTAGAGTATCTCAAGCTGTCTCTCCCTCCTTATGTGCATCCCCGGGCCCCAACCAACTGCTGCGTGACTCATTATTTATTAACAAAAAAAAAACAGAAAAAAAAAGAGGACTGTTTGCACCACACTTTGTGTGTCTGCCACAAAAGCAAGAAAAAAAAAA
>CAEMYA010000158.1:3211811-3224801 GCA_903131615.1 Diplodus sargus | reverse complement strand
AAAAGAAAAAAAAAAAAAAAAAAAGAGAGTGCGTGTCAGGCAGCGTGCCAAAACAATCATTTTTCTTGCTGGATTAAATAGAAGATCTTTTAAAGTAACTAATGAGAAGACGCCCTATAATTTCATTTCTGATTTATGCCTGTTCATGAGCAGAGCGGCCAGCACCGCAAACAGTTCGCTCTGTGTTTGTGTTAGCCCGTTAGCTTTTGGTCGACGACACTGAATCTGACACAAATTTTTTTTTTGGAACGTCGAGCGAACACATTGCCACGATGTCACGGCAGCTTAATTACGGGGATTTATTTTAGTGATCAGAATTAAAGCAACTCGCTGTCAGCGCTTCATGTTGTATTGTGCAAGACTGGCATGTGCTAGCTAGCATGACACAACGGCAGCTTGTAGCAAGGACAATGCCAAGAATATAGAGAGTCGTCTTTAAGAGTAATGAGAAACCTAAGGTAACTGTGTAATGCTGGCATGTGCTATTTGACAAGTAAAGTGGACAAACAAGTTTAAGTTAATGGTCTGCTCGTCTGCTTGGTGACTCTGTGGTAACAATTAAAATTTTACAGTGTAAGTCTGAAACCACTGGAAATAGGTATTTTGGAGGTAAAACATGATGTTTCCCTCACCCCAACATAAATAAATGTCCAGTTTCAACACATTATCTATTACCAACATTAATTCTGGAGATTGGGTTGGAAAATATTCAAAAACAAGTCCACAAGTGATTCATGGTGTTCTGTCTAACACCATAATAAACCCAAGTTCCCCAATCGGAGCTGTAACAGAACAACTGAAGCCCCTGCTTGTAAGATGAAAAAATACAGTTTGTCCTGCCTGTGAGGCAGAAGCACATTGCCGCATTGAAAATAGACCTATATAACGTCGGGTTAGCGTTGAACTGTTAGCTTTTAACCCACTGATATTTTTTCCCCCACATATGCAGGCCCCAGAACTCTCCGCGCTATACATCTCCGCACGATTGCATACACACAGCCACTCTCTTCCAGCCAATTTAACTCCCACAAAGCTGAATTAACTAGTAATCTCTGTTTTCTCCCCGCGGCTGTCTTCACTTTACACTTGTCTCAGTGAATTATCGGAAAGGCGCTGCATTCTTTCTTCCCCCCCTCCCAGGGCTGCATTTATACATGGGAGGGCCCCTGGAACAAATGTTGCACATTCAGCCACTTCTGACGCATTTGCATTCTTCTTAGAGGCCTCTGCAGTCGTGCATTCGCTTATGGTGCGACGTGTAAGAGTATTCCCCCGGACTTCAAGATGGCAATTTTTTTTCGCAACCATGACAACAAAGCCAAGTGCTTGACAGTAGCTAAAGGGTAGCGCAGCTTGTTTTCTACTTGAAAATAGCCCCCCCATTACTGGGAGTGAGAGGGAGGGATTCCATGGCAGTAATTGTAACCTGACAAATTACAGAGTCATTGATACAGAATGTATGTATTAGAGATCAGTATACAGTCCTCTCACGTGGCGCTCAAGTGTCAATACTGCGCGAGGGATGCAAGGACGGACGGGGCTTGTTAGCAATCTGTGCCGCGCTCTCAGACATCATGTCAACTTCCCTCTCAGTTCAATGACTCTCCAGTCAATCAGTGGGTGAGGCAGCGAGCCGTGCCCGGGGGCCGCGCCGCGTCTGTGCATCCGCAACAGTCCAGGGCGAAACAGGCCTGCTGTCACTCCGAGGACTGCTCGCCTCATCCCCACCTCGCCTCCCGTTTCGCCATTAATCACGACCTCCTGCTGGATACGCTAAAGCGAAGCGAGCAATTTGCAGATTAAGTCGAAAATGAATGCGGCCGTACGCATCAGCTTTGCATGTTGGAGACCTTGTAGTGATTGTGCTGAGTCGGGACCTTTGGCGCAGTGAGCGTGCAGATTGAAAGGGGACCTTGGGGGGATCCTTGAGGTTCGAGGGCAGGGACGTACGTCTGAGCTTTGTCTTATTCACAGAATCATTGAGTCTTAAATGTGATTTCAATTTTTGTCTCAGCCACTGAAGGAAAACGATATCCTAATTTGAACATTTGTCACGCCGTTTGCTCTCATTTAGAGCCATTAGGTCGAACGTTATTTTCACTGTGTGTGTGGGTGACGTGACCAAAAAACACGTGGGCAGCAAACCTTTCACACGTCATCGTCTCGAAATACCACCTGACTCTATTGTTTGGGTTTCACGGTGCAGGGAGAAATCACAAGGTGCTTGACATAATTAAAAGAATTAATTGACTTTTTGCTGGGAGAAGCTCTGAATCATTCCTCCGCATTTAAACCCTTCACGCCGCCTAATTAATATTAAAAACTCTCCGAGGTTTTGTGCTTCTGGCAATGTTAATGGCGATGTCTCCTCGGTGGTTTACCATTAGGTGAAATGTCTCCGACTGGCTCTAAACCAAATTCCTGGAAAAGAGTCCTTGAACAGGGTACTACAGTAGGTAAATCACAGCAGTATGTATTTTATCATGCACGGACTACATAACACATGACAGATAGAATATTTTCTAATTCGTAGTCACAACCAGTGGCGTGCACAGACTTTTTGAAGGGCAGGAGCGAAAAGAAGGGCAATTTAGCGTGCATTTTGGCTCCCAAGAGGGCACATTAGCGCATGTTTTTGTTCCCAAGAGGGCAGTTTATCATGTTTTAACCAGCCAAGGGAACAGTTTAATGTGTTTTGCCAACCAAGAGGACACTTTAGCACACGTTTTGGTTCCCAGGAGGGCACTTTAACGCGCGTTTTTCAACAATTGGGCCACGAGGGGGGGCGACTGCCCTCCCTGCCTCCCCCCCCCCTTGTGCACATCACTGGTCATAACACATTGTATATTTTATCTCCATGGTGAAGTTAACGTTGTTGTGTCAAGCGCACCGTCCGTGACAAACGGCTTGCATCGTATGACATATTAAGACTTTCATGTTCATGTTATTTACGTTTTCAAATGGGTGTGGTTTGGTTGGGGTGAGGCACAAAAGAAAGACTTTTAAACTGTCTAGAATAGAATAAGTTCAGTATCTAGACAGGATCCGGTACAAACAGAGAGTGAGATTTCTTTAATGATCTATTTATGTCACATTTCATAAAGTTATTAATGCCTACATTTATTTCAATTGTTATACTTGACGCATTTAATGACAGTTTTTATTATTTACTAAACCATTTATTTATTTATGTGTTTATATCTGTTTTTTTAGTAATCCATTTATTCATTTATTTAGTTAGTAATTTATTTAATAAGCCAATTATGTATTTGTTTTTTATTTTTTATTTACCAAGTAAATGTTATTTACTTTTTATATTAATAATGCTTTATTTACCAAGCTATTTATGCATGTATTTATCTACCAAGCTATTTTTTTATTTATTTACTTACTAACCCATTTACTTATTTCTAATATTTAATCTAATGACCTGACAAATGCACAGTTCGAACAGAACAAATGCACTTTTTAATGTATTTTGTTGTTATTCATTGTGGCAGCACGGGCGCTGTCCGGTGCTGAAGTCGGTCACCTCAACATGTGTAATTTGTCTTCACCTTTTGGTCCCTTGTATTCATTTTACAGATTCTGTTGATTTCTTATTTATTTTTTCAAATCAAATGTGTGTCACATCTGCAACTGCATACCACTGTGATCTCCCTTATGCTGAACAACAGTAAAATCTGCAGTCCTACTGATGGAGGCCCCGCGTGAACACAGGCCTCATCCGCGGCGTCAATTGTACGACCGATCGAATTTTCCAGCCTGTTGGAAACGCTGGCAGACGCAGATGAATCCTACAGCGTACGTTTGTTTGTTTTCAGTCCGTCTCTGCGGTGACAGTGCCGTCACGTCGGGGCAAGCACTTGGGATTTCAGCGGGACGCCGCAGTTGAGACCACCACAACGCATTTGCATTCAATCTTAAAATATTTTGACACTCAGAACTAAGAACTCGCAATATAAATTCAAATCAACGGCGATACAAGCAGCTTTTCATATTAGGTCATGTTGTCTTTGACCGCCTGCTGGACACGTTTTTTTGTCCTCTCCTTCGTCTGTTATTGCAGCCCGAGTTCAATGGAAAATATTCATGACTGCTGACAAGTCCCTGTGTGTGGGCTCTGCTTCTCACAGCTTTCACCATGGAAACCGCAGATGGTTGAATTAGAATGACAATGGCTGATATTATAATCCAAATGGTCCTCGTTGTGGCAGATAGAGGAGCGTGATGATGACGATGATGCTTTGCTCCTGCGGATAAAAAAAAAAAAACCCCAAATAAGCCGCTTGACTCAGTGTCCTGCTTGTAGATTTCTTTCTTTCTTTTTTTTTTTTTTTCCTTTTTTTCCTTCCTTCCCATTCCTGCTCCAGCAGAGGCGGTTAACATTTCAAGAAGTAAGTTTGTGATTAAAATGTCGCCCGGTCAAACCTGGTTTGGAAAAATCCAACCTGAGGGTTAGCGGAGGAGACACACTGTGCCCCCTCGCTCGACAGTTACTGTCAAGGTCTGGTTGTAGTACGAGACCGTGGCAGCGCTACAGTAGGTACATCCCCAACACGAGTCTGTCTGGTTGTAACACTCCCTGCCCACGTAGCTGCTCCCACCAGTTTACTGCCGTCACTCTGAATAATGGAAAATCCCGAAAGAACCACAGACGTGTGTGATTCTGTTAGGATCAGGCGTTTCTTCCGTCCACCGGAAGCCTTCTTACAGAAGCTGATTATGTAGAGACGGTCATCATTGTATTGAAATGAACACTTTAGACGGCAGCCAGCTTATTACTGTCTGATTATTCAGTGTACAGTTTTATTTAAAATGATGGGTATATGCTGGCCTGTTTTCACTGTAATTGTATTGTAGTTATAGGGGATATTAAAGGGGCACTATGTAGTTTTTGAGAAGAAATCCAAACTCTGGATTTTAATATTAACAATATCAATGAGGTAATAATGTAAACTCAGAAATACGTAGTTTTTCCGTAACCAAACAAACACGTTCTCAGAGGAAAATAAGCCTGAAGCTGGAAAGGTGACAGGGCCCGCCGCATATAACCAAAGTAAAACTGTGAAATTGTGTTGTCCTTTAAGGTCAGTTTGTTTACTCAGATTATTTTTGATTAATCTGTTTTTCCCCTCTTACTTTCAGTGTTTAACATACATTTTTGTGCATGTATAAAGGTAAAGTCCAACAGACTTCTTTTCTCCCACAAAACACTGCTCCTGAAACGCCTCGCCTGTAGTCCCTACTTTAATTCTGTGACTTTTTGACATTATGTCACCACATATTTATACCTAAAAATTGTACAGTAGGTACCCAGTAGGGATTTATTTGATGTCCAATAAGTCTTTACAATGTCTTGCATAAGCTTTATATCACTTTGACCTCTGTAAACTTACATTTTATTGGCTGTCGGCAGTCTGCACCTTGCTGGTCATCTATACACCCCTTTCCAGACTTTTCGAAACCCGATCCTGTGGCAGAAAAAAAAAAGTCTGAGTCAAAATGTCAGAGTATGTCTGATCTTACTCCTCAAATATTAAAGAAACTTCAACTATAAGGTGAATCTGGAGATTTATTCCCCTCTAAAGCATGCCTCCGTGTCATAAGACCCTTTAGTTCTTTACTTTTTAAAAAGTTTATATGAGTTTACCACAGCTTGCTCATCCATCACCTTGGTGATAAATTATACATATGCACAAATGCTGGGAAAAAAATGAAATGAATAAAAATAGCGATTGATGCACCTGACTGGAAAAGATGCACCTTTGGTTTCTCTAAGGTAAACAGTTCAAGAAACGGTCTTTCATTTGCACAAGAAGTTGCAATCGGTGTACTTTGGGGGTCACAAAGTCACAAACTTTGACGGGTAAAAGCAACTTCCATACGACAAGCGGGTCTAACATTTTTAAATGGAGCAGAAGCTCCTGTCAAACCCACTGACAAGCTCAAAGGTTAGAGGGAGCTTTTGGGCCACAAACATCGCAAGTTTGTTGGGTGTAAAAAGAGGGACAGTGATTCAGAACACAGCCTAATCCCAACTGTGAAACATGATAGCAGATCTGTGTTGCTCGACTCTTGCTTAAATTCGCCCGTGGAGCTGAGGAATCCAGGTACCATGAGGATTTAGATCCAAATCTGGTTGCCCATGACAGGAAACTTGGCTCGCGGTTGGATCTTTTCCGGCAGGATAATGATCACCTCCACATCCACACAAACAGAGTCAGACAAAGCACATCCCAACCTCATGCAATACCCAGGGACTGTGAAGGATGAACTGTTAGAACTTTATTGATCTCTTCATTTAGCGCCATCATCTGGTAAAAACATAGTCATTCATCCAATACTTGTTCATGACCATCCCCCAAAATGTGAGACATGTAAATGCAACCCCTAAAACCCGGCCGCTGCATACCTGCATGTTAGCATTAAGTGCGCGCAAGTTAGCATTTACCCTAAAGTGCTACTGTGCCTAAGTAAGGTTTTACAAACCTACTAGCATGACTGTAGCTTCCTAGAAGCTAAGCTAATTTGACCCTTGGATCATTTGTGTTTATTCGCCCCAAAAGTCCAGAATGCCTTACAGCCTGTTAGCTGTATGCTAGCGAGCAAAGGCAAGCACCGAGGGCTGCGTGTTAAATATTTGTATTGTTGTTATGCGTTCAAACCCAAATCTGTAATTTATTCGACCCAACGCTGCGTAACCATTGGTTACTGAACTTTTCTGCCCGAGTCGCGTAAACAAACCTTCATCAGAAATGAACTACGTAGCGATAAATACAACAACTCCCATGATCCCTCATGGCAGAAATTACATAGTGTGCATTTAAATCGTGTGTTCATGTATTTCCCGTCCACGCTAGTGTGAGAATTGCACTTTGAACCTCTTGGAAATGTGAGACATGTAAATGCGGATCGAAAATTGAATGAAAAGGGTGTAACTAGGTCCTCTTGACGTCTTCTTCCACACTCTGAGAGATCCATCGGAATAATAGTAGAACTACCAAACTTTGGTGAGTGTCAAGAACTTTTTTTTCTTGCTTGATCTGTCTTCAACATTATTTTAAGATTTCAAGAATTATTTAAGATTCCTTTTTTTTTTTTTCCATACCTCGTGTCGTTCTTGGCTGTGAAGCAGCTCAGTGGTAGATGGTGGTAAACAGGTAAATGTGGTAAAGGGGCCCACCTCGTGTCAAGAGCCCACTCCAGCCTGAAAAGGTTTGGGACAAAAGGGTTTAAGCAGCCGGTGCTATCTTTAAGCCTCCTCAAGGTTGTGCCACGTACCCTGTCAGGGCCACATACTGGTTCTTCACACAACATGACCCACTGCGCCGCTGCTGCATAATACATCACCTCCTTGACACCAAACGGGGAGAGACACCGCTGCAGCTTACATCTTCCGACTCGTGAAAGACAGGTCTTTGAAGCTCCACTGCGTGTTAACTCCACAGAGTGTCAGGAGCATCGCGACCTGACATTGCCTCTGAAATAAATAAATAAAAAATACAGGACTTTGAATGCACGGCGGCACTCGGAGAGCCAGACTGTCTGTGTAAAGATAAATTTGCTGCTGGGATGGAGGGAGGGGGTAAAAAAATAAAAAAATAAATAAAAAAGACCGGGTTTATCTCAAACACAGTGTTGTACGCAATGACAGGTAAATAATGATGCGGTGTTATCAGGACGAGGCCAAAAAAGGCCCCTGTTTTCTCCCAACCTGACAATTTAGTGTCCTTGTCATGTGCTGGAGACTGGAGTTATGAAATCAGGCCCGCTCTCATTTCCTCGACGGCTGTGTGGGGAGCGAACCAACTGCCTGTCCTTCAGTATGAAACAGGCACAAGGGGGAACATGTGATACTGCAGGGTATTAGATAGATTTGTTCTCGGTCGGTATTTGAAATCAAAGTCAAACTTCTGCGCAACGGACTAAGTTGTCCATTGAGAGCTAGAGCAAAGTGATGACTGAAGCGCTGCAGGATTGAGATCAAATTGGTTGCATTTCTCAGTTACCTGCCTCCGTCGCCTCCGTCTCGGTGAAAACAATCGACTGGACTTGACAGCAATTATGTCCTCGTTTGACAAAAACTTTTAATCCAATGTGCTATTGATTTCGAGGTCAGCCTTAAATTAGGGGCAGGATTAAACAAACAGGGTTTACTTCCAGGGTCGCGGACATCAAATTGCAATCAGGCCACTTTGTCAAAAGCTCCATCGAGGGGAAAAATAGAGCCTGAGAAAAAAAACAAAAAACGTTTGCAGCGTCCCGCCGGTGTGTGCAGCTTCATGATCAATAATGAAATTGCTATTTTTGTGTCTCGCAATGTTGGCTGAACTGCGGGAGAACATGCAATTAACTGTTATTGAATCTTGTCCAATTTTCAGCTGTAAAAGCTCTCACCGAATGACAGAAGCGCAGTATAAAGAGACCGTGTCGCACAAAACGTTGTCATTAAAGCTTCTAAGTGTCAGCTCCCTTTTGTGACAGATTAATGCCGCTCTACAGAAGGATAAAAAAAAAANNNNGATGTTCAGACAAAAAAAAAAAAACCTGCGGCGTGCTCAAGTTTCTTATTCCTATAAATGGATGCTCACGGAGAGGTGTGCAGCGTGCTGCCATCTTAAGGTATATTTACACTGTCAGAGAGCGTTTGAACTGTAATAAATCTGGCAACGTTGCGCTCAACTCTTTGTCAGCAGTCTGCTCATTTAAACTTTTAAGAAAGTTGAGCCAGACGTAACTTGCCTGACAACGCTGCAATCCTTTTCGCGAGAGCTCCTTGTTTTGACCCGCCAAAAGGTCCGATCGAAATAGATATTCTGTTGTCTGCCTGTCTGCGGTCTGAAAGGCGAACACCGCTCGTTTTCTACATGAAAGTCGGTTTAAAGGTCTTGGGGTGTGCTGCATGAGAGAAAAAAATTTGTATATACCCTTTTGTGGCTGCGAGAAATAAATAACTGACCAGACTTCTGAAGTCCACTCCTTAACTCGGCTTGGGGGCTAGCTGCTTGAGGCTACCTTAGCCGCTAGCTACTAACATGGCACACCCGTGTGCCTCACCATGCTGTTGGAGGTTGAGTTGCATTTTGGGTAATGTAGACAGCTGGTTTAAACAGGGCAGGAGTAAACGTGAAGTTAAAAAAATAAAATAAAATTTGTTTGATGTTGCTTAAAACTTTTGTTGTCAACCAGTAGAAAGCCTTCTTTACGGTGCAAACATTTTAGGGAACCAAGAGTCAGAGACCAAACTAGGGAAAGCTGTTGATACAAAAATAAGCACAGACACCAGAATATTTGTAAGTTGTTTCATTTGCAACAGAGCTAATGAGCTATTTAACAGTTTGTTCCGTAACAGAGAGCACTTGATTTTAGTGTGTTCCTTGCTTGCTCGAGTGTTAGCCATTAGCTTTTAAGCTAAATCAGCTCGTTTATCCCCACAGTCCCCTACACAACACAGCCTTTAAGCACTGCTTATCTACCAAACTTTGCTTTGCCACTATTTCGAAGTGTGATCAGAACAAGTTTCAGAGTTTGCGTTGAAGCAGGACTGGCACAGAGACACTAAATCTAAATTTACCAATCTTGACACTGCAAGTACGTTTTCTTCAACATGTTGGTGTACATCTCTCAGCGCATGTCCACTTGGTTAGAATACAGAGAGAAATCAGGACAGACTGTGGAAAGTTTTCGTCATTGGATGTGACTTTACGTCGAGTTTTCAAGCAATTATGGGCGTGATGCCCGCCTTGCGCCCTTACCCCGCTGCCACAACATTCCGGACAACTCTCCTCGCCACTCAGTCAGTCTTTTTCCTGCATTCAAAGCGTTCCGTCTGACTCACCAAACGTCTGAACTCGACAAGAGAGAACAACAGCGCTAATCTGAACAGATTTCCTGTCCGTCGCGTTGGAACTGAGCGGCGGCTGGCACACGCGCTTCAAACGCAGTGGATTTCAATAGCAGTCTGGCAACAAAGCGACCAGCCCGACAAGACTGACTATTAGCTCTCTCACACACACACACGCACCCAGAAATCAATTACCTACTGTTGCCTAAAATGGCGCCTGAGTAAGCAGAAGTGTAAAAAATGTAAAGGTAATTAGCAGAAGGCGTTAAGTCGATTTGGGGGCCCCGCTGAGAGTGTCTGAGTGCATCCGTGCATTTTTGTCCGTGTGTGGGTAAGTGTATGTGCATAGCTCTCTACAAAACCACAGCCAAGGGTGCCATTGTGACTGAAATCCGCTGCGTGTTATTGCCTGCCACAAACATCTGTACAGCACAGAAGACATACGGAATAACAGAAACACTGCAGAGAGACACTTTCTGCTTCTACTACCCCATACGTGATTGCTCAACATCTCATTCCAGAACCACCGGCACAAACATGCTGCTGTAACAGGCTGCAAGGCTTTCAACAAGATTTTTGAGAATCTGGCTGCAGGGATTTTGGTCCCATTCAGCCCGGAGAAGAAAGAGGTTTTTTTGTTTGAATGGTTGTGCTTTTGGGAGCTCCTTTTTTTTTTTTTTTTAGTTTTAGTCAATTATGTTCTTGTGTCCAGACATGGCATTGAAATGCAAAAAAGCCAAAACATGATTAAGAGTTTTTTGAAAAACTGGAACAGATGAAAGTGTTCCTGACTAAAACGTACTCTGTAGGGTTTGTGTACATGTGCTTTAATTCTCCCTTTTTTCCCCCCCGACAGCACAAATAAAATAAAAATAAAAAAAACTGACAATGTGCACAAATCCAAATGATTACATTTTGTCGGTATTTTCACATTAACACAATCATTAATTTTATCAAGCAAATTCTGTCACTGTTTCACAAACTGGAAATATGTTTTCCTGACCTTCACCAAACTGCATTTGTTGCCTAAACCTATCAACAGACCTGCCATGTTTCAATGCTGAGAGTAAAACTATTTAAAAAGTTGTGTCCGTGTGGACAAACCCTGTAGATTACGATTCCTGACAATTTCACAAACTATTGTTATGCTGTGCTTGGAGTTGGTGGGAAGGAGGCAGAGCCAGAATTCGGTACGCCGTTGGGCCGGGGAAACATTTCACGAATATAAAATTGAATGTCAAACTCTGTGGGGAAACAACAATGTTGTAACAAAATGTGCTGGAGTTACATAGAAGTTCTGATTGACATCGTCCTCAGATTTGTGTAACCTTTGATGGGAAAAGTCTGCTGTGTGTTCCTGAGAAAACAAATATAGAGAGAATACCATACATGAGTATGTGGACACCTGACATGTTCCACCCGTACGGTATGTGATTTTTTTTCCCCCATCCAAGCTATGGCATTAATAACCACCTTGGCGTCGTACTAACAAAAGCAGTCACTTCTGGGTAGCCGACCGGTGCTTGATTTGCATCGCCGTGATGCGTGAAATTGGCAACCTTTTTTATTTCCGTTGTCATTTCCAGTCGTAACTGTGTCATTTAAAGATATACAGTAAAAAACAATGGTCCGACCCATCTGACGCTTCTGCTGCTCTTCATTTATATACTGCGCTGCTTCGCTAGCGTCTTTCACGTCCACTTCCAGTTTAGAGGAAAACCCCAGCCAACAACAGCTGATTTACATTTACAACCAAACGTTAGTGAAGGTGTTGTCATGAATCAGATATGGGAGCATCAAACATGCATTTTAGATGAGCGAGATGTACTCACCTTGAAAGTAGCATGGAGCATGTTGCAGGGGTTTTATACCCAGACTTTATTGTGAACGAGCATTGTGATCGGTTCTACATGCCGCTGTAACAGCCTCCATTCCCAGATTTAGTCACAACACTAAATTAGTGTGTTCCGTCGCTGACGTTGGGTGAACAGGCCCATTTGGATAATACAGAAATGCAATATTTTTGAGCATTTTTCATCACAGGAACGATTTCAGAAACGTGTTCAGAAATCGGGGCTGATAAAGCTGCTCTTACGTGATTCGTGTCACATCATACAGGTTGTCTTCGCTTTTTTCTTTTTATTTGTGTGTTTAGAAATGACATTTAAGACGTATCTAAATCTCCACGCGACATGTACGTGTCCCTTGTTATCTGTTTCGCCTGCCTGTCTACCTCTCTCGCTCTCGACGCTCAAGGTGAGTTCAGCCCTTCACAGCCCAGTGGGCTGGTAACATTTCCTACCCATTAGGATGGCTAGCTATGCGCGCACACACACACGCACACACTGGCACACACAGACACAGACCCACACACACACACACTCTCACAAAGGCGGGGAAGAAAAAAGGGGAATGTGGGCCGGCCAGCCAAGGTTTTCCGGTACACGGGTCTCATCCCGCCACACGCCACCCTCAATTGTGGTTAACGCCGCCGTGATCAGAGGCTCCCCGACACTCCTCTGTTGCTTCGGCACCCAAAGGCGAAGGAGGAGCAGTGAGGAAAAAATTGGAGGGGGGGTAGAGGGAGAGTAGGGAGGATGAGAGATAGTGGAATAACGAGGAGGGAGGAAGGAGGAGAATGCGGGGGGGTTAGGTGGGAGAGGGACGCAAAGAAGGAGGAGGAGGTGAGGAGTGACGGAGGCGACAAGAAGGCAGCGGGTGAATCAGGAAGGAGGCGGGACGACGTGTTTGTGTGTGTGTGTGTGTGTGTGGGCCGAGTTGAAAATAAAAGGAGGGAAGAGGGGAAGGTGAAAAGAGATTGGTGGGGGGAGTGTTTGCGTACCACACGAGGGAGGGGAGGGGGGTGTTTGACGGAGCAGAGACACGTTGAAAAGGAACATCAGCGCTGTTATTTCTGCTCCACTCTCCTGTCATTAGCCGGCATCGCTGTGGCGGCAATTATCTCCACGACGGCGTGCGCTAGTGTGTGTTCGAGTGTGTGCGTAAATTAATTAGGAGTGAGAAAATGAGGGATGGAGGGAAGGAGAGAATGGAAGAGTGATCATTCTCCTCATCAAGCACTGACAAAATACCATTCACAAGCGCGCACACACACACACACACACACCATCCCAGAGGGAGTG
>CAEMYA010000158.1:3194720-3211700 GCA_903131615.1 Diplodus sargus | reverse complement strand
CAATGTGTGTGTGTGTGTGTGTGTGTGTGTGTGTGTGTGTGTGTGCGCGCCAGACCCAGTCAAGAAGCCTCCCTCAGTCTGGACTCTTCTTGCATGTCGCTCCTTTTCCTGTCCCTCCCGTTTCTTCTTCTTCTGTTTTCTATTTCAGCAACAATTTGTGTGCACGTGTGTGTGTGTGTTTGCGAGTGCGTCCCCATCAGTGTATGCGTGCGTTTCGGTGATGGTAGACTAAGCCGAGTAGTTTTGTTGCCCCAGTGATTCACCTTTTTCTCCTCCAGGTTTCCACCTGGCCACTGGAGCGAGGCACTGATACGACCTGACACCTGTCTGCTTGGATGGCCAGCAACAGGCCTCAACAACATATATGCCCGCACACACACACACATGCACTCTATGCACCCATGCATAAACACACAATATCACGCTCAAGCCCTCATTTGCACACATACAGGCAAAGGCGCCGTCCCGTGCCGTGGCGCAGGGGGCTCGGCGGCGAAGGTAGATCATACGCTCGCGGAAGTGAAGGCGTTCCTTTTGTTTCCTCTCTCATCCGGAAACCTCACAGCGAGAAAGAATCCTGACATCACTGCGCTCGCAAGTGCCTCGAAAGCTGACAAAACCCTCCTGTGTTCTGTAAGGGAGTCGCGCCGTGATGTGTGTAAATATGTCAGAGTTTATCTTGTGCTGTTTTTTGTTTTTTTTCCAAGGCAACAAGGCGCCGTGATTCACAGCCAGCCCGACTGCGTTCACGCAATGCGCTCGGCATGCTATACAGAAAAGCGTTTGATTTGCGTATATATGTAGAGATGCTCCGGCATGAAAGGGAGGCATGAAAAACAACCTAGAACATCATAAATACTTATGCTACTTGAGTCTACAGCAGACCAATTAACTACTTTTAATGAGGTGCCACGGGGCCAGACTTTTACATTCCATAGATCTGACCTGTAGCTCAGAAACTAAATGTTAATGTTGAAATGTTAAGTCTAAATGTTAGTGTTAAATGTGCAATTCATACTCAAGACAAACGGGAGGCAGCATATCAGTAGAGCAACTGCTAATGCTGCTAACTGTAGCTGCCGTTAGCCAGTTAGCTCAGTTAGCTGGGCAGCTACCGGTCCAGACCGGGAGCACAGACAACTGGGGGGCTATGCACGGCTGCACACTTTGAAGAGGATATTCACAATGACATGCTCACATCGCTATGCTAACCTATTTAGGGTGACAATGCTAATGCCAGCAACCTTTTGCAATCTTGATGGTAATGCTAATCCTGCCGTGCTAACATACGATGACTGTTCCATAAGCAAAGAAAGCGTTCAGCACGCTCACAAGCTTCCATTTGCTAATTAGCACTAGACAGAAATAGTAATACTTGTGGTGCTGGTCTTTGCTGGTTTTTCCAGCATGGAAGTAACTTTTCATGAAATAATACGACCTTATGTAACAAATTGACCATCTGGCTAACACAACTTGAAACATTATCATTACTTACAACATTAAAAAGAAGCATATCAAAGTAACTGATAACAGCTGCCAACTGTAGCTGCCATTAGCTCAGTTAGCTGTGCAGCTAGCAATCCTGCCTGGGAGTACCAGGAAGGGTCTGCGTTTACACACACAGCTGGTTAGCATGCCACACATGCTTTGCCACACAATGCATGGACATCATCACAACTTCAAAACTGTTTTTCCATCACTTTCTGTTTGAGAAGTGATTGAATGATTTCAATCCCTAATTCAAACATATTATACCATTAAGTATGTGTAAATAACACAGTCGTGTTTGTAGCTTTCGGAGGCTGTCGTCTACCTCAGCAAAGCAAAACTAAGCTGAATGCTAACGTCAGCACGCTAACATATACACAATGACAATGCTTACATACTGATGATACGCAAGAGCAATGCTTACCGTAATCACCATCTTAGTTTGGCATGCTAACATAGTGGCGCTAGTTTAAAAAAAGCTTCACTGACTTTAGGGTGTATCCTCTGGGAATCATGAAAATCTACCAAATTGTGTGGTCAGCCATCCAATGGATATTGACATATTTGACAGGATAAGTACAAAAATGTAACTGCTTTTGGTGCTAAAAGTAATTTCAAGGCAACATCAAAGTCATTGTGATTCATTGTCTGGGGACCATGAATGTCCGTGCAAATGTTGAGACATTTTAATCTGGACCAAAGTGGTAGCTGTATGACTGATGGACACCATCATCCCGATGATGCATGCTAAAAAAAAAAAAAATAATTAAAAAAAAAGTAGCTGACATTAAAAAGTCTGCTGTGTCTGATTTAGCCTGTCTTTGACGAAGAGTTAATATAGTGGGCAGAATGGGTATGATACAAGCATGTGAGCGATAAAAGCAAATGCAGCATGCGTAATTGTACTCTTTTTTTACGACACTCCCCTCTCTAGCTGGCATAATCATTACTGCCGAGGACAATGGCAGCAAGTGCAATCAAAGCCGGGGTAATGTGTCATTGCTGTGATACTTTAAATAGCCCTGTCAAAGTGAATTTGTTGCGATTGGAAAATTCTGAATGTGGGCCGCATCAATGTGACCCAGTGTTCTCAGCTTTTATCATTTTTGCTGGCTCTGTCAGATAAATTGTGGGTTTAAAAAAAAAAAAAAAAACAGATGAAAAACAAACAAAAACAAACATGTCTTATATAAAAAGGGGACTGAAATTATTTGTTAGCGTGATCTCCCTGGCACCTAGTGTCTATCTGGAGTCATTCGGCAGAGCTGAAGTTGCTCTTCAAAGCATGTGGGTGTGTGGAAGCTTGTCGAAAGGCCAGGCTACAGCGCGCAGACTACACATTTGATGAATGCATCGTTACAAAGTGTGTCTGCGCGTGTGTTAACAATCCATATGTAAAATTCACAGAATATTCTATTTATAATTGTGGCCACTCCATAAAAAGAGTGCAAGTATGCAAGTCATCAAAGATTCAAGAGACACAAGATTCCTGTGAATGCATGATTTAACAAGTGCAAGGGTTAATTAAGTGTATAAGCACCATTTCCTTTGAGAGCACCATTTTTCATTACTTACACTAACTTGTTAAGGCGTCTGTGGGCAGATGCTGTCTAACAAGTCACAACTATGCATAGAAAACATTAAATGCAGTTCATTATACTTAAAGTCTGTATTGTATTTGCGGGGTAGAACCCTGTCTCCAGCAAAGTATGTACTTAGTCATATATATTTTGTCGGGAACACATCGTCTTTGCTGATCATTAGCAGCATGTTTTTAATCCAGACACTGCAATGTTACTGCCAGAAGGAGGGAGAGCAGGGCAGGATGGACAGTTGGTTAGAAAAACTACAACTGTGAAGCTAAAAGAAAAATACTAGGGTGGTGATATACCCTCTGGAAACCATGATTGTTTTTTGCCAATCCACACAGTTGACTTTGAGATATTTCACAAAATCGGTGGAAACTTGTAACCTGCGGGAGGAAAACGTCAGGAAAAGTCACAGGCCTTTGTCAAAGTCATTAGGAATTCATCCTCTGGGAACCATGAATGTCAGAGCTGACTAACTAAAAACTCTATCTTGTGCTTGAAGTCTTGTTATACATTTCAGTGTTTGACCAGGGGACCACAGCCTTTTCCTAACCAAGTTCTAAACTTAAAGTGAAAAAAGGGAAAAAAATCCATACACTCGCAGACACACACATACAAGTGTTGAATAGAATTAGTGGACGGTTTACAGAGACCATCATTGTGCTGACATTGCATCCTGTATGGACACTAAATGAAATGTGTTGGCTGCGAACAGACATCCTGGCAAATTAGTTTAAATTGAGTGTGACTGTGTGGAGTCAATAACAATGCAGCGACTTCAAGTGGATGTTCACATCAACGGAGATGTTACATTTAACTTGATATGAAATAAGCCCAACAAGTCAACATCATTCCGCTTTTCTATTCAGCATTATCAACGTGACAAACTGTATGAAACGTGGTGTGACCATTTCTCTCCAATAGGCCTCTATGTCAGTGCTTTACTGGATGCAGTCAGTGAAGATGGGAGCTGTATCAGTGACTGTGTCCTCCCACTCTGTCCAGCCTCCATGTATTAGCATGGCACTTCTTCATTTTGTGTTTGAGTAACACTGTAACAGCAGTTGTCTGCGTCTCTCCCCGTGATTTCTTCTCTCTCGCACACCCTCGATTTCCATGTGACGAATTGTATGATTCAGAGCCCTGGCAGTGGTTTCAGCAGTTTGTGGCAGTTTTGCGCACACGCTGACATCGAACGCTGTGAACAGACTTGCTAATTTGTGGTCTGGATGCTGTTTGCCTGTGTTCTCACGCAGGCGGCAGGCAAAGCGGAGCAAAGCTTTGACAGCGTTACAGCTCACGAACCTTCGTGCCACTAGTGTTGATGACAATGGATCCGGGGAGGTAGCCCCAAAGACAAATTCAAATGAAAATGTGGTTAATGAGCAGATACAGAGATACCCGAAACGAGTGCTTCACAGGGCTGCATTCAGGCTATTGCAACGGAGCGGCAAGAATTTAGCAAATTATGCTCCCCCAAAACAAATAGGTCTGTACTCTGTTCATCCTGATCGAAGTTTTACCTCCCATTCTCTGAGTTTTTGCCTAGGGTGCCTTATCCAGGGCCAGAAAAGCAATACTTCATTATTTTCCTTGCTCCTGCGGATGTTACAACCGCAGACGTACTACTTTTAACAACACAGGCTCCATGGCAACAGTGTACTAATGATGCACTGTTGCTCCATCCTCTGATTCACATTGTTTGGGTTGTCATTGTGAGCTCCTTTCGGCGCGGGAAAGTGTGAGGCTTGATGAGGCACTCATCAGTCACTTAGGGAACACAAGCACCGGGCTGCAAAATTCCTATCTGGAAAGTTTTTTGAAAAATATGCCCCTATAAAACGCAGGGCCTATGTGCAATTGGGTTGTGTCGATTTCGTATGCGATAGCCGCAGCACAGCAGAGAAAGTATTGGTCCCAGGCATTTTGTTTTCTGTGGATGAGGAGACCATTTAAAGGCCGGAAACAGCCTTAGCTCTCATTCCAAAGATGGTCAAAGTCTATCAAAAGGAAGCCCTCAAGCCACAGTCTGAACCACCAGACACTCTGATGTCAGAGGTAGACCGGCTGTTGTGGTCGACCTGTCCACTAAGGGTGAGACCAGCAGCACCCCCTTCAAACATCCCAGGGCGTTTGACACTGCTGATGAAGACTAGAAGCTGCCCCCGATGCAGGGGTGTGTCAGTGATAGAATGGGCCTTACAAGTTCCTCACGTCTAATGAGTCCATCTTTCCTCCCTCCTGCCACCTTTACTTTGATTCATTCTAGCTTCCACACTGAGCTGACAGCAACTGGCTGGTTTTCCGAGCACACGCTGCGGATGAGTTGACCTAACAAAGGAAAAAGGGAGGACCGGCAGACCAAAAGTGAAAAGAAAAGAAAGAGAAAAAAAAAAAAGATTGGAAAATGAAGTCACAGCTGTCCCCTGTGGTCAACAGTGACAGAATGTCACAAATTAAATTATGTGCTGGCGCTGGAACTGACAGAGCAATGTACATGTTGCGTGTCAACATGTAGCACCAGAATATTTATACATGCAGTAACTGTCATTCTACTGTATTACACTGCCTTCAGGATATCAGAATCACAAGGTAAATGTACTTGAATGATGTTAAGCTGTAAATTAGGATTCTGTCACCTCCAGTTTGTTTACATGTCAGCCCGGACACATGCAATATTAAAATAGCAAAGCTGTGGTCCAAGTTATGTAACGATAACATCTTCCAAATGTGTTTTAGATGGAGGTGTTACATGCAAAACGCGAGATGAGAAATGGCTAGAGGGAGCTGGCATTACATGAACAGTAGGTCACAGCTCAATCAGAATAGACAGATGCATAGAAAACTGGTCAAAATCAATGCAATGAATACAATATAAAGCACTATTTCAATGTGAAACTGGTATGTTTTCATTTTAAGGAGAAATTATCAAGGATTATTTTAACTGTATATTTTCAAAGACTTAATTTTCCATACATTTGCTGACTGAAGATGCATTGTAAGAGGAGATCCAACTAAAAGATAATTAAAAATCCCAATGTTTTTTTTTTTAAACGATAATACAATATTGTTTCACAGCCCAATGCAATATTGATCACAACACCACACACTATTGATCACAACACCACACACTATTGATCACAACACAATATTGTTTCACAGCACAACGCAATATTGATCACAACACAACATTTATCACAACACAATATTGTTTCACACCACAATGCAATATTGATCACGACACACTATTGATCACAACACCTCACACTATAGATCACAACACAATATTGTTCACAACACCACACACTATTGATCACAACACAACATTTATCACAACACAATATTGTTTCACACCACAATATTGTTTCACAACAACTCAATATTGATCACAACAGCTCAATATTGATCACAACACAACACAATATTGATTCACAGCCCATGGTGTGACAATCGCCTAAGGGAAACCCTGGCACAATATGAAAATGAGACTCACCCCTTCCTGTCCTCCAAGCACCACCAGCAGGGAAGCATTTTTTATTTAAACACATCTTGCACACAATGGAACATGCTGGCAGTCTGGCTGACTGAGGAGAGCACACAGGAACTGGGAGGAGGCAGGAACCATTCAGCTGCCTGGACAACCTGCATTCACTCAACACACCTGCAACCAATCACACAGTTAACAGAAGGTTGCCTGAGTGTGAGACAAGCAGAGGGAGACAAGCACAAATACCAACTTTTATATGACCTCTAGGCTCATAACAGCCCAACACAATATTATTTCCCAGCAATCACATGCACAATTCTTATTCTTATGATTCCTCCGCCTTTTTATCTTACCTGTGGAAATACACAACCATTTTAAATACAGTGTTGATATATGGATGTGTGTGTAGTTTTATGTGGCTTTATTATCATTACATTTACTGGCAACTGCATATTTAATGAGCTATTTCTTAAAAACGCACATTTTTTTATAAGTGCTTGACGTGACCTTGCTCATTGAAAATTACAGATTTTCCACTGTACAGGAAAAACTCCCTCAAATACTAATATTTGAAAACTAAGTTATCGTATAAAGTCTTGCAGAGATAACGTCAGTGTCAATGTTTTCTTCCAGAAAATGCATTTCTAGTTTTTAGAATTAACACATACCAAGAACTGCCATCATGCCAATCTTGTGACTTGCTGCCAGTCCCTGCTGACTGATCCCACTCATTAAGCATTTCACGAAGACATACAGCGATGGATTGCAGTTGCCCCTGCCAGAGCTAATCAGAGGCACGAAGGAGGAGGTTAGCAAATTTTAATGCCAACGGCCAAAAATATTGGAAATGTTTCCTCTTGCTTAAGTTTCAAATGCCAAAATGGCTGAATAGCATTTTCAACTACATAAAGTAAGTCTCCATCTCTCTCTCGCCATTCAGAATATAAAAAAAAAACATTCTTATTCACTGCTCATGGTCAGCCGTCTACAGAGTGAAATGTCTTTGCTTCGCTGTTGAAAGGTAAATGATGTAACATTTTGTATCAGAGGTTAAAGGTAAAATTGTGGCCGCAAATATGTGTATTTCTGTTACATAACAAGAGGCTTTTTTAAAAAGTTGTGGATGCTTTCACACCTTAAAGCCTCTAAAACACAATAAAGGTGCAATATTTAATAATTGGCCACCTGCCCAGTCAATACTCTGCAAATTTTTTCAAACACTTTAGCTAGTTAGCTTAGTTAGCCATGTATCTAGCGGTCCGAACTGGGAGCTAGGGGCAACAGGGGAGTGTTGGTGTTTCCATAGTTGGACCAGGAGCTTTGTACTGGGACAGACCGGGGCTAACTGGTTAGCATGCTATCTCCAGTAGATATCCCCACAACACAAAACATAGACGTCATAAGGTCTTCAACTAAAATTCTTACATATAGCATCTTTAAAATGAAACCATCTCAAAGTAAACAAAGCAGATGCCACTTCATTATAAGAGATTATAAGCCTCATGGGGTTTATTGTGAGATATTTGTCATTAACAGTTTAACCTAAGTTGAATAATTTGCCTGGCGCCTGCTTGCATGCCTTGTTTTTTACCAATGCGCTGGCCCCTTAGAGAGCAATCAAGTGCTCATAATTCTAAAATTCCACAAATCCAAACACATCCGTCAATCCATCACTCCAACTGAATCCGTTCCTGATAGCAATCTGACCCCAATCTGGTGCCGGATCTGCAGAGGATTGCAGTTTCCCTTCTCCATTCCGCTGGCCTCTGTGGTGCCAGGCGGGATCAATCAAGCCCTGCTGAGGCACCTGAGAGGAAGTGAAGTTGTGTTTGACCCCGTAGGTTCGCTGCCAGACGATGATAGTGAGCCGAGTGGACAGGTTCAGCCTGCCTCCACTCTCCTGACGACCATTCTGGACTAGACCGGACAGCCGGGGGAATAGAGATGAGCAGTGGGATGACGATTGTATGAGAGTGTGTGTGTGTGTGTGTGTGTGTGTGTGTGTGTGTGTGTGGAGATATGTAGGTGAGTGCGCTCTCTAGTGAGAGTATGCACTTGTATTTGCATGTGTGCATGTGTTTTGATTGTGGAGTGGCTGCTGTGCATGTGAGTGGGGTTAGGAGCTCGAGCGATGCAGTGGGGGCTGTGGCTCTTAGAAGTTTGGAGTGTGTGTGTGTGTAGTGTAGTGTGGTGTAGTGTAGCGTAGTGTTTGTGAACGCTTTGCATGCAAATCCATGAAACCATAAGATACTGCCGCAATTTTTTACACATCAATTAAACTCCATAAGAAAAAGTGTTATTTTAGCGTTAGAGGTGCCTCGAAAAAAAAAAGACGCTAAACACCTCAGGCGTGTTTTGTTTTTTTCCGTGTCGACAGCCACTGATGCCTTTGATTGATCTGCTCATTAAATAGATTTCACAGATTATCTCACAGGTTATTAAGCCACGCAAGGCTGCGTGCCTGTGATATGATTTTTCAAATTGCAACTGAAGCGACACACCATGGGCTTTTCTGCGGAAAGATAGTTGATTGTTGGCTCAATTTTCACCTGTCCGTCCTTTATCGGATCTTCTGCCGTGTCATAGCGGAGGAGGTCGATCCAAGCTGAAGACAAAATACATAGATTAAACATATGAAATTGATGTTTTCTGGGGAGCTGGGCCGTAAAATAAGATGGCAACACAGTTGAGAGGACTGTAATTGGAGTCACAATAGGCAGTTGTATGTGTGAATGGCATAGTAAGGTAAGTAGTCTTGTAAAAGCGAGCATGCAAACAGTAATTAGAATGGATGAATTAATTAGCTTTGCCTTACTGTACTTCATTCCTGAACCATAGCCAAGAAAAACCAGCTTGGCACAGGAACACAATACAAAAGCCTGCCTTATGACATTTTTCTCCCCTTTTGTTATTGTAATAACTCAGTTCTATTGAATAACCTCTCTCCTCGACCATGACACACGGTACATGACAATCTGAAACAGAAATGTATTTCATTCAACCCACATAACTGACAAAGCCTGTCCTGCAGTTGTAAGACACAGTCCAAGGACCACATATCCGTGTGTCCCGCAGTCTGCTGTCAGCCCAGTCTGTTCCACTGTCTACTCATACAAACAGCCCAATGTCCTGTTCTTCACAGGGTTCCCTTCACATGTCACCTGTCGCTGCCATGGCTGGAGCAAATATATTTATCCTCAAAGAGCAGTGCTGGAAAATAACTAAGCATCTGTTCTCAGTACCGACATTTTACACATTCTTAACACATTCTCACTCCCAGGTCGTCAAATATTTACCCCTCAGCTTCAGCTTTGCATGTGAAGGGAAAGTTACACTTTCAAAATACATTTTGCTGACAAACATTTAACATACTATGACAATACTTTAGGCCTCATTGACGTGGTTTGGTTAGGTTTAGGTATCCAAAACTACTTGTAACTTATGTATCACTGATGTTACTTTCATAACTCAACTTAAAAACAAAAGAATCTTTAGTCTTTGTCACACACAGGATGCAAACCACAATCTTAAGGGGTAAAGTACTATGTATGACACATCCATCATTCTCTCACTCTGTGTACCACTGCACTGGAAGGGCACTTTAAGAAATAACGCTAGAGACGTAACTACAGCGTCAAGCTAGGTTTAGGCACCCAAACTACTTGGAACAGCTCATACTTTGGGTTAAAATAACTACATGCAGTTTACTCATGCAACAAAACAATCCTAAGAACAAATCAATCTTGACTCTTGATCACACATGGGATGCAAGCCAGTCTCCAGGGGTGAAGTCCAGCCAGCGTCTGACCCGTGCGTGCACCGCAACTACCCAAAACGCCAACATTTCTCACTCTTTGTGCTGCTGTAACATCAGTGTTAACCTTAGAGGCATTGGGCCACTGACCAGGCTGCTGTATTTGACATCCTGGCAGCGAGAACTAGCTGGATTTTACATAATACTGCAACATGAGCTCATAGATTGCACTGTTAAAGACACAATCACCACACAGGATCCACCGTCATATTTTTGTTTTTTGTGACTTGTCTGTCGTTGCACCAAAGAGACATTTCCCCTCCAAACTTCTCACATCTTTTCATTTTGAATAACTTTCCGAGGCTCATACGGGCCATTTTCTTATCTTTTTTCTTCCAATTTATCATCTCACGATCTTCCGAGGTTTATCTGGTGAACCTTTGGAAGGGGGCCAGATCCCTAAGGCTGAGAGCCACTTGACAGCCGGGCCGTATATAAAGTAGTTGAAAACAAGCCCCACCTCAACCGACAGTGAAATGCTGCTTACACGCCGTTGCATCACTGTAAAAAAACAAAACAAAAAAACAAAACAATGCTGTAATGTCGTATAGAATAGTAGATCAAACTGGCTATTTGTCTGCAGAAATAGTACTTTTACATCTGATTCTTTAAGTGGATTTTGCAGATAAAACTTAAGATTGCAGACCTTTTAATGTTCATATGATGTTATAGGCTGTTAACCTACACACCCAGAGCACAACATGAAACACACAATATAATTAGAAAAAGACAAAAAACATTGGGTAAATTGTGTTTGTGCAACCAGGCCCACTCAAGACCGAACGTTTCTATTTTATTAGCACATCCAGGCAAATCCTTCTCACTGTGACAAACCTGCATAAATAAATAATAAGCATTTAACCTTCTTCTCCCCCCCTCGCCGGAGCATCCTGTATATCTTCATACGAGTAATCAATTTCCCTCTCTCATAGAGTGGAGCTGCGAGATGACACAACATGCTGCCTCTCCTCTAATAGGGGAAATAAAAGACACCACAGAGACAGGTGGAAACTGCCACCGAGAACAAACACAGCATTGATTTCCAGTCATTGTTCCTATACGTGGCCCCCTTTCTCCATAGGAGGAAGAGGAGTGGGAGGAAGTTCAGGGTCTCCGCGGATTTACATTATTGAAAAGCGGTAATTGGCCGGGTTCGGTGTGTCAGGATGTGTCCCATTCGTCTCAAGTGAGCCACTCTTGTAGTCTCAAGCAGTTGTGATGCAATACGTGAGGTAACAGTTAGAGCTCAGGTGCAGACGGGGCGTTATTGTGAAGGAGTTGATGAAAATAATCGAGGGAGAAACGGCTCTGCGGTTATAGGATGTCATAGTCAGTGTCAGTACATTCAATGTGACCTTAAACACGGCGTAATCTGGTGTTTCTGCGCCCTTTTTTTACAATTCCTAAAATCCAAAAAGGCCTCCTCCTCTCACTCGACTGCTATGACATTCGCTGTTAAACTTTATAGGCGAGGGGCCCATAAAAACGAGCCGCACCTGGGCCTTAGCCCAACGCTGCCAGGGGCCCCCGCCATGTAGTTAGGTTTATAGGAGAGAGGCAGTAAAGAGATGCCATCCAAAATGAGATACCCGCCACTCTAAAAATATTGACACCTACTCCTTACAAAATGATTGCTGACATGAAAGCCGAGCTCAGGATGTAGTGCCGTGCCATCGAGGGGTATTTAGCGGGCGCCTGTGTGTGTATGTGAAAGATTAGGAGCTCTGGCCGTGGCCAACATCACAGGCCAAATTAGCATTAATAACACCATTTGATTCCAAATAAAAGGAGCAAACAAATGCGTACACGCACACCTGGCTTCCCAAATTCAGTCAACAGATGGGTACACCGCAGGCCAGTTATTGTGGAGGGAAAAATGATAATGAGCGATTCACTGTCGGGCACAATCACAGAAAAGCAGGGGGGAATGGGCTCGTATTTTTTGGCCAGCATGTCGTCCAAGGTACGGCGATGCCCAGAATAGGGGCAGCGGTAAGCGGGATACGACAATGTTTTTGAGTCTTGGTGGCCAGCGGCTGGCTGGAGTGCAGCTTTCCTCTGCCATCAGAGAAACTCCTGACAAACACGTGTCGATGTTGAACATTTGTACATCATGAACTGGTCCTTTTGAGGGCCAAATACAGAGCGAAAACTGCCATGACAAGATCAACTTGCAGGAACTTTCTTGTCAGTCACAGTTTGGTTGGTTTGCTTTAGGCAAGAAAAGTAGTTGCTAAGGTTTAGGAAAAGATTTTCAATTACACCAGAGGTCAGTGCCTAACAGAAACATATATAGGTTGTAGTAACAGTAGGTCGTTGGTCTGATGAGGACGGACTTGAAACTTGACACAAGAGGTCACCTGCTAACAAGAAAGTACACCTTAACTGTGGGTTGTAATAAACTGCATTCACAAATAATGGTAGTTTGTCCAATGAGGGCAGGCTGATTAATTTGTGCAAACTTTTTGTGGTAAATAGCAAGGTTATGGTACACCGGTCCAACAAAGGGCTGAAATAGCCATCATGAAAGCCAGGTCAGGGGAAGCAGAAGCGAATAGGCCTTAGCCTCTGGAAGCACATGTCCCTGAAAGCCAAAAGTGAAATATGCACTCAGCATGTTGCCCGCAGTAGCTTCAGGAAAAATGGCATATTTAACAACATCCATTCGCCGTGACATTTTTTAGTTACAGCCCTTTTTTTTGCAACTTCCTCTCCATCCCTGTGGTCACCTCTGTATCTGAGCCCTTTATGTGGACACATTAATGGAGTGGGACTGACATACACGCATTTCCCTTCTCCAAAAGTGACCTTTGGAATGCGGAAAAAAAAACTTTTTCCAGATGGAAATTAAAGCGTGTGTGCAGGATGTGTGAAAAATTACGTTACAGTTATGCCTTCCACAATCATACGCAAATTTGGATTTTTTGGCTCAATCTATACGTACAACGCTCGCCTTCGACTCAGAGTTAATTTTGAGCTTGGTTGACTGGACATTTCTTACAATAAAGCCCCTGGGCAGGGGTGAACTGTAGGTGGTTGAGTATTTTGGAGAACAAGGAGGATCTTCAACTTCTTCTCATCCCTGATTCAGATTTGATTTCATTCACGCTTTGCGAGATTTACCGTAAAATGCAAAAAAAATTGAAAAAAGGTCAAATAGTAACATAATGCATTACATTGCAGTTATTTGTCTAAGACAAGGGGATGGTCCAAAAACAACCCTAACTCTAAAACATCAATAAAGCTGGCGAGACCCTTGCTTTTTCCTTAAAAAACTAAATAATAAAAAAAAAACATTAGATTCCGACCCAAACAATCTGTGATTTTTATGCACACAGGCTTCTACCTGTATCTATTTCTAACAAAGCTGCTCATCTTTTATACTATGAGTTAACCGGGAGTTTAATGTCCGTCCAAGCCGTGGAAGTGCTCCAACAGCCAGGCACTCGATATAGTCTGTGCAGAAAATGATATGCCTTTTCTTGGCCGAAATAACGGCTCCAAATTCACACACATGCCATTTCCTCGTTCTGATAGCTGGAACTAATTGGGTGCAGGAAATAAAAAATGCATTAACCCTAACTTTATCTGGTTCCATCGGTTTGGAAGAGTGCCATTATTAAAAAGTGGCACCTGAGAAATAATTTAAAGCACCGAATCAAACCAAATCACAAGACTTCTCAGGATTATACTAAATCACTGGGATGCACGGTCGAGATAACGATGATACATCTGCAAAGTGCAACCCCTGTGGACATAATGCATTTAGCAGAAATAACTCTGATGATTATGCCGTGTCTTGTGGGGCCGGCACTATGCAGAAAATGTGTTTGTGCATTCAGGAGGAGTGAGCAGTAAGTCATGACCTCAGATGATTTGGTGGGGGTGGGGGGAGGAGGCGTATCAGCTCAGCTGAGCTGGTTTCAGGTTGGATTGGCAGTGTTATGGCAGGGTGATAATGCTGCTGGATCAGAATCACTCACTCTGTTTGAGGATGCTGGTGCTCTCTGTGTTAATTAGGCCCCTCTCTGCTTCGCTCTCTCTCTGACAGCGGCTTTCGGCAGCTTGCTCTGTAAATCTGAAAACAACCCTCTGCCTCCTCCTGTCATCCCCGCACATCACTCCCTTCCTCACTCTTTTGTTCTCCACATTTGATTGTGTTGCATTGTTACAGTGAGTTCTAACGATTGGTTCCCGTGCCGGCAGGGTTACTTCTGCAGGAACCAGGGGGTACGCCTTTTTTGGAAAAATTGCAAAGAACATTTTTTCAACAATCTAGAGTGTAATTACCAAATTAGCAGAGGTAGCTGAATTAGCCAACTAAAGTAATTAATTAACAGCTTAAATAGTTAGCTGAAAGTAAAGTTGAGGAATAAATGGCTGAATTTGCCACGTAATGGATAAACAGCTGAAATGCCACAAAGTAATTACCAAATTAGCAGAGGTAGCTGAATTAGCCAACTAAAGTAATTAATTAACCGCTTAAATAGCTAGCTGAAAGCAAAGTTGAGGAATAAATGGTCGAATTTGCTATATAATGGATAAACAGCTGAAATGCCACAAAGACTGGTTCAGACTGAGGAACTACACAATTCAACCTCCACAAATCATAGCTGTAATTTTGATGACTTATTTATTGATTGATTTATGTAGTACAACCCTGTGTTGTGTCATGACGAAGCTTGATAACTAGTTTTAACTAATTATCATTAGCAAAAATTGACAGATACTTAGTTTTTAACTAGTTAGTATTAGCTACAATTAAAGGATAACAAGTTTTAACGAATTAGAAATAGCTAAAATCAACAGATATTGAATTAGCATTCGCTAAAAAAAACCAGATAACTAAGGCATTAGCTAAAATTAATGGATGACTAGTTTTAACGAGCTGTCATTAGCTACAATTAACAGATAACCAGTTTAAATGAATGTACTGTTAGCTAAAATTAGCAGATAACTAGTTTTAACTGGCTAGCATTAGCCAAAATCCACAGTTAACTACTTTGAACTAATACCCATTGGTTAAATTAATGGATAATTAGTTTTAACTCGCTAGCATTAGGTCAGTTTAAAAGATTTCGCTGGCTTTGAGGCTATCAGATTGATTGTAGTAGAGATACTGTGACTAGAATTAAGTAGAAAGCTATAATTGTATCAGCTTTAGTAGCTAACAGTAATACATAAATGGTTTGAAGAGATAGCGAAAATTGAATGGAACAGCCCTGGTAATGGGTCATGGGTCAACATTGTTCCGTTATATCATTTATAAGGTTAAATCCAGATTGAGTTTAAAACCATTGAGCACATTCTGAAGTCAGTGAAGAGGTATTGATCAGGAAGGGGGTTGGGAACCACTGATTTATTACATTCTCTTCCTGTTTTGTCATTTTAGATTATATATAGCTGACTGATACCATGAAGCCACACAGCCCTTGCTGTGCACTTCTGACCAGCCTTGCCTTTTCACATCTTCGCTCGCAGGTGAAATGTTATTGAAAACGAGGGAGCACTTCCACTGCTTCTTTACATCTCCCCGTCCAATCGTGATTCAAGCCAGATTAAGTTGAGGAAATTCATATGAAATCATAGCTTCCGCTTGGATTTACACTTGTCAGTCTCTCTCACCGGAAAGCGTAAACGCTCCCTTTAGGACACTCGGAGGATTTAGCACCTTGCTTTTCATTTCCTGCCGTCTTGGCTGAGTCTTACCTTGAGGAAGAGATTGTCTTCCTCTCCACGGCATTGGCTGAATAAATGGCTTAACTGACTTCTAACTCTGTCGCTTTTCGCACCCTTTCATTTTTCTGTCTCTATCTTTCTCTGCCGTGCTTTCTCACCGTCAGCAGAAAGCGATGCGGAGATCAAATTGCAGAGCAATAACGTTCTTATAGCACTTTGGTCAGACCGGCAGTTATTAGAAAAGAGCCGAACCCTCTCTCGTTGAAACGGCGCTTCTTGTCTTTTACACGCAATCGTGTGGACATGTACATAAAGACAGGCTCACACGGGCTCTTGCTGCACATGTGTGGTGTGCACATGTGCCAGGGAGAGCCACAAAACCAATTAGATGAATAAATGAACCGATAATAATAGAAATTCAGCTGTCTCCGCGAGTGGACCCGTGCCAGGACCTCTGACTGGCTGCCTTTGAATAATGGATGTCTGAGTGACAGATGAATTCTGGGAGGTTCATATTTGTCACTGTCCTTGTGTGGCAGACACATGCAGGCACGCACACTCATGCATTATAGTAGGATTCCGAACTGTCGCCACTGAGAGTCCGAGATAAACCTATAGCTCTGTCGCTGCCTGGCTGTAACCATGATCGTCTGTGTATGTGCACCTACACGCTAGACGCACACACACACACACATACACACGCATCCACATGTCCCCCATGTCATCAGCGGGTTGCGGTGACTCCTTGTACCAACGAGAGGTATTCACTGTTGCAGTGGAGAATAATGATTGACTGGCTGGAGCCTGATCTGCGTCAGACAGAGTAGGAGACTCTGAACTGTGCTGCAGGCAATTACTTTGTTTTAGAGGGAAAGAAGGAGGGAGAGAAAGAGAGAGAGAGAGAGAGAGAGAGAGAGAGAGAG
>CAEMYA010000158.1:3151791-3170884 GCA_903131615.1 Diplodus sargus | reverse complement strand
ATTCTTATTGATGTACGTTTTGACAGGAAGGTTTGTTTGTGCATTTTTATTTGCTTTGGAAATGAAAACAAAAAAAAAAAGGTCAAACCTGCACGAGAAGGCGGGGGGGGATATGTTGTCCTAATCAATGCAGAAGACGCCCACACAGTTAAGTGAAGGTCTCGAGCCAAATAGCTAGCAAACAAATCTGTAATTCTGAATGTGCAAGCCGAGAGGTTGCGTGGGAGCCTTTCCGTGTTTACTGTTGTCTGTCTGGACTCTCGTTGCTAAGCTATCAGTTAGGAAAAAAAGAAATCAGCTCCAGGTGCTCAGAAGATTTCAACTTTCAGTCTGCGTCAGCGTGGGTCAGTGACATGCCACGAGTGTTGCTGCTGTTTTTAAAGCACGGATTTACATTACAGAGGACAGAAAAAAACAATCTTTCCGCAGAGCGAACTCGATAAGAGGTTGACGAGAGATTCACAGAGACAAAGTTTTTTTTTTTTTCCTCATCTCTTTTTTATAAAGAGCTTTCAGCGAAGTCAAGCATCAACAAAAGCTTCTAGACCATCCAGGGACCGGTCTCCCATGACCCCTGACCCCCATTAGCCTCTCGCACCCCCGCCACATGGATGGCAGGTGTTCATCAGCGTCTCGTCCCAGCTGTTAGAACTTCTCTGTCTTCGCACTTTTCCCCGGAATGAAAGTCACATCTTGTTTATAAAATTTTAAACTGCAAATGGATTTCGGGTCACTTCCTCCACCCCTGGCTGTCTGCAGAAATAACTACAAACCTGCGATGTAACACGTAGCACATGGGATGTCACCTCGATGCGATGAGCTGTCACAACAAGGGGAAGATTCTCTCCCACTGCTGCTCACCAACTTGTTTCTTTTTAATTTATTTTTATGAGGCATTATTTTTAATCACGCCAAGTCTTTTTGGCTCCCTCATTTTGTGACAAACCCCAGTGATTTCTGAAACATGTTTCACGGTGCGTTTTCTTCGATTTCACAGAAAAGGAATTTCGTTTTCTACCTTTTCTTTGTTTGTATGAAGGGACCACGGCGCTGTTAAACTCTGTTGGTGACATATATGTGATAATGTGTGTAATGCTGTCAGTCTACTGGTGTCGTACGATCAGCAAAATGTTTATTGTAACGCAGTTTGTGATTTCTCCAGCTAAGAGTCTCTCAATAAAAAGACAGAAGCAGCGCGGGATTATGGGATTTGCTGTCTTACTTAAAATCAGACGTGACTTAAGGCAGAATTTGAAAATAAAGATGAGATAAAAATTACAGATTCCACTGGTTTGTACAATGTTGGAAACATATGCGATGACTTGAACAACTTACCAAAATGACAGAGGGACACCACCGTTTGGGCTTTTCAACATCTGTGAGCATGAAACCACTGGATGTTTAACAAGGGACCCCAGTTTAAGACCACGTTCAACACCTGTGAGCGTGAAACCACTGGATGTTTTTAACAAGGGATCCCCGTTTAAGACCACGTTCAACATCTGTGAGCATGAAACCACTGGATGTTTTTGATGAGGGACCATTGTTCGAGACCACTTTCAAGATTTGTGAGCGTGAAACCACTGGATATTTTTAACGAGGCACCACTGTTTGAGTTTTTTAACATCTGTGAGCGTGAAACCACTGGATATTTTTAACGAGGCACCACTGTTTAAGACCACGTTCAACATCTGTGAGCATGAAACCACTAGATGTTTTTGATGAGGGACCACTGTTTAAGACCACGTTCAACATCTGTGAGCATGAAACCACTAGATGTTTTTGATGAGGGACCACTGTTCAAGGCCACTTTCAAGATTTGTGAGCGTGAAACCACTGGGTATTTTTTAACAAGGCTGTGTAACAACCACTGTGTAAGAAGCGATGTGATGCAGTAAAAAACAATGTGAGGGACGCAGGAATGACATGAAAGAAAAAACAAGCAAACCTTTTGAATGTACAGGAAATATAAACATTTTCACATTTGGGTCAAACATTTTGATTTAATTACAGTATCACAGTGGCACGATAAACTCACTTATTCTCACAACATGTTAGATCCATCTGAAGGTAATACAATTAGGGGACTCCATAGATGTGAGTAGTTCCACCTGATATATGGCAATTCTAAGTAGATTAACTCAGGAATATTCGCATATTTGTGACTTTCCTACACTGTACAGAGCGAAAACAACCCGGAGTTCAGAGGGTTAAAGCCATATGTGTTCATTGCACTTCCATAATAACTATTGAGTGTGTTTCTAAGAATTTATCCGTGCAGTTATCCAGCAGGACAGACATTACAATATCAATCCATAAACAGAGGGGACATCTCTCACAGTCCCGACTCACTCTGGGCTTCTGCAGCCAAGCCCGGCCATTAAACCCCATTCGAGCCCGCTGCTCACAAGTCTGCTCACGTTGAGCCTAACAGCAGATTGCCCGGCCTGCTCGAACGCAGCACCACTATTGGCTCATGGCACATTGGGTATGGCGGAGGCATCAGCGGCTTCCTGAAAACATTAAGATCTTTTCTACTGCTCAGACGGCCCCGCTATAGAGCCCTTTGTGCCAGGAAGAAAGAGAATGGGGAAGGATTTAAAAGGAGGGAGAGAGAGTGACACATCGACGGAGGAGGAAACCAACTGGTGCTCACATAATGACATATAGTTTGAGCCAGAGAGCTTTGGGATTCATATGCGCCGGGCGTCTTAGCCTTCATTCACACCCAGGAACTGAAAATCCCGTCTTTACCCTCGTATGACCCAGAACTAATAGATTTTTTTGAGACGGAGAATAGATGCGATCTGGGGTGCATTAGGCTAAAAATCAACTTGTCTTTTCCTGTACACACACACACACACACACACACACACACAGCCTCGCAGAAACAAGATCTGGTTCCTGCTGTGACCTAAAATCCTATTTCATCGCCGCTCAGCTTTGGCAACAACTTAATCTTTTTCCCCAACTCAGACGCTTTGGCACAACAAAGACACAGCCCTCCATAAGTAAATGCTGAATGGTGAGTGTTTTTTCACAATAAAGCTGCAAAAGAGAAAAAAAAAAACCACAGAGGACCGCCAATGCACTCCGTCGATATTTACGGCCTTGCATTGAAACCCATGATGTCCTGAGATTGATTTTATTCATAATGCGGAGGAATCAGCTGGAAGAGTTGTCGGGTTGCTTCTTGGCAGAGCGAGAGGAGCGATGTACCTTGCTCGCTATTATGCCGTCCTGCCAAAAATCCAGGCGTGATGGCAAGATATTACCTCCGCCTAATCCATCACCTGTGTGGTTGAAAAACAGCTAACCAGATTTTTACACTGAGAGCAAAGCGAGGATAATAAATCCCCCCCGCTCTTCTGTAGCCCATTAATTTCATGCCGAGTTCAATATTGTTTTTTCTCCCATTTTCCGCGCGCACTAATAATCAAAATGCTTATTATCTCAGGTGCTAAGTCCATTTCTCAGCTCAAACATCTCCATCTTTTTCTAACGAAGAAGTAATTTCCCATTTCTATGCAATCTGGCAAATGCAAAGCCCCCTTTTTATTCCTGTTTCATAATTAGCTGCTGGAAACAATGTTGTTGCTCTGGAATAACTCAAAATCACAGCGGCTCGAAAACACTGTTGATGATTTTGCATGAGTGAGCTGGCAGCGGGAGGCTTGTCGGGGATTTGGAAGAGACACTCTGCTCACGACGCCGCCGCCCGTCGCTCTCATGTACAGAGTGCTGGTCTCCGTTGTCCGATTGGATTTGGCCCTCGTTTCGACCCCATTTAGAATACGAGCAGTGTTAATGAAGCTAAAAGTGTGGCTGTGGCTTACCAAGGGCGCAGCCACAGTTATAAAGAGCCCCGCGAGTTTCTCAAAGTGATATGTCGCTTTGGCTGAACATGATCTGTTTTCCATTCTCATTTTCACTTTTGAACATGATAATCAAGCGGAGGTCACGGGTGGTTAAATAGAAGCTGGCACTGCTTTGTCAATCTTAAAGGCAGCCTGAGCATAGATGTGTCCAGAAATTACTTTCTAACAAATCATGGTTTCAAGGCACGAGGTAATTTATGCGTCATTATACGGCACAAGGTTGCATAACAAAGTGAGAGTTTATAAATATATTCATGCTACACAAATTATAGAACATAGAACAGTTATTAGCATATAAATATATACATGAACACGTAGCGCATCTTGCGAATAACGAGAGTATATTTAAGCAGCGGCAACAAGATGGTGATGACAATGTGGTCGGCGTCTTTAGATCAAAAGTTGGACATCTGGGAAACACCGTCCATCAATGTCGCCTGTTGTGTGAAGAAGACTTGAAACTGGCAATTGAGACCATAAACGGGTTAGAAAACGGTTTACTAGGGTGATAAATCAAGTGAGAAGTAGGGTCATTTTCTCATAAGCCTCCAGGCTTCTTTTTGCAACCCGGTGGAGTCGCCCCCTGCTGCTATTCAGTCAATGGCTAAAAGATTTATAAGTCAGTGACGGGGAGCACAGGCTGTCACACCTTAAAACGCAAACATGTTGTCATGAATAGCAGAATAACGCGAGGAGTCAGGAACCAAAAGCAGGAAACACGGAACAGGGACATGGAACAGGGAGACACAGGAACACAAGGGCAAAACAGAACAGACGAACAACAAAGAAAGAGAACACTGGGGAGGAGCAAGAAGGGTGGGGAAAACAGACAAAGGGAGGAAATAAAACGTAAAACATGATACATAAGGGCAGAACTTCAAAATAAAACAGGAAATAACAAAACCAAAGTCTCAGACTACGACATACTTGTTGTGGATGGATAAAAGAAGCTTTAAAATGTGAGATGGCGCTCAAACGTGACACTTTTTCCATGGGGTCACAAGCCAAAAAGGTTGAAAAAGACAGGTTTAATCTTGAGCAGTGCTTCGTATTTCATAAACTTATTCAAAATATTTTTGCCGGCAAATACAGGTCGTTAAAAATATTAAATATTAACCTTTCGCCACTGTCTCCAGTCTCAAATGATGTTTCGAACATTTACCTTGGGCTGACGTCGAGCTCTGACGCACCAAATCCAACACAGAAACTGCAATATTTTGAAATCTTTGTCTGGCATCATGCACAGTGAGCAGTATTCTTTTTGAAAAGTGAGTTTTTTAAAAAATAGATATACGAACGAGTCATTGTTTTTCTCTCCGACGGAGGAATTATTCACAGAGAGAGAGTACATCTCTGACTAAACCAAAGAGCTTGTTTTCTAAGACCAGCGCAGGGAGCCCCAAGAGGCCTGGCTCTTTGATACTTTCTGTAAGGTTGAGTAAACAAAGATATATTGAAAGAGCATAATTTGCAGCCCACGCGTTATATATACACACTCAGAAAGACTTGGCAAATGTCGTGCTCTCCCCGTGTCTCTGAAAAGAAAAGTTCTGCGACGGGCACCCGGCGCTTGATTATGATTCTCCGTCCGTCCGTCTCCATTTCCTCCAAACATTTCTTTACCACCTGGCGCCGACCCAAATGGCTCAGTGATGCCGCCGAGGTGTCCGTGGCTTTGCCCGAGGGAAAATATCTATTATCCTCCCCTCCTTGTTTTTCTTGCCTGCCAGAGGAATAACCGCTCAACGATCCAGGGCTTTCACCTCTACTCTGATAAAGGTTATCTTGGCAATTTAGTGCCGGCGATATCGCATTATGGAGAGAGTTATGAGGCGGAAATCAAATTTTGCTCCCAGTGACTCTGAGGAGAGGCAAGATGAAAGGTGTACGAGACTGCACAGTAATGATATGGTGGAAATAGAAGTGTGTCTCCGCATGCAAGGATGTGGGAAGTGCATACGTGTCTGTGTGTGCATGTCTACTATCCCACACGGCCCTCCAGGGAACGTCAAACCTGCCATTTCTCTATAGTGGGAAGTGCTTTTTACCGGATTGGCTCATCCCACAGTATGCTCATATTAAACATGAAAATCGTCAATGGGTAATTTTAGCCAAGCAGCTTGATGGACATGTTGAGTCCTGCTAATAAGTCTCAGAACTGCTAGCTGGGCTTTACAGGTTGCTATATGCCAACTGTTGAGGCAGCCAGAGATCTAGTTAGTCAGTTTGTTTTTCTTTCTTTTTTTGTTTTTTCCCCCCTGCATACTTCATCTTAGGCGGAAAAAAACTGTAATGCAGAGGATTTTCAAACTGAGCGTGCGGGGGAAGAGACATGTGGTGTCAGGCGCAATTTGCGTCAAAAACGGCTCCAAGAAACAATGCGCATATATATAGATTCACTTTGGAGATAACTGTATCTCCTGGAAGTGAGTTGATGTCCACTGTGAGTAAAAAAATCCATAAATCAGCATGAAATTCATATAAAAAAGACGCTTCCTGTAACTGCAGAGCTTGCCTTAAAAATCACCACGTTTTGAAGTTATCTTCGGCATTGCACTCATCCAGCTGTTGGTCCTTCTACATCCATCGACACAAAATAAACAGAAAGTGCTAATGGCTAATTCGGCCATACTTGATGTGGTCCATAGCTTAAGATCTGACTCCATGGCAACCTCCCTCTTTACTTTTGGATTGGAAAGTCTTTATCGTCTTTGACCAGACCTCTATCTAAATGAAGGGACATAATACATATAACGGCAAAGCTCGATGAGTTCATCAGTCCTTTGTTTCGTGTAATAGCAACTAGACCCACAGCTTGTTTAAGAACCCGACAGCTGATGGAACGAATGATCTCATTTTGTCGTCCAAGGTGGTGCCCGGGTACCTGTCCCCACAGCTTATGCCACTGATAAAATCAGTTCCCATCTCTTTTTGTGGCTTCTTGACCTCCAGGTGCTTGACAACAAAATTCAGCAGTGTCACCTCGGGGCCCTCTCACCCCTTTCCTTGCATGAATTTGAGCAGGTTTCCCCCTCCCGTGACACAAACTCCTTTTCACAATCCAGCCTCTCATAACCAAAGGGGTGAGTGACTTTAATGATTTAACACCTTTGGCGGTGAGACCTTAGCAACGGATTCTTTCCATCACATGGAAACTTTAATATTAACAGTATTAATGAGGTAATAACACAAACTGAATAACTGAATAAACAAGCTGTTCTCAGAGGAAATGAGGTCCCAAGAACACTGTTTGAAGGTGGCAAACAAAGTAAAACAGTGTGAAATTGCGTGTTCCTTTAAGGTCGGCTTGTTCAGTCAAGAAAACAAAGAGTTTGTTTATTTGGTTTGTTTAAGCATAAAAAAAAGATTTTTCTCTTCTGATTATTATGTCTTCGCCAAAACCACACAGTGCTCCATTTTCTTCACATTTTCCCCGTGCAAAAGTTCTCCAGACATCAATTTCATCAGTCTGAATGTGAGCGCCCTCTGAGGCTGCCCTACATTCGGACGGCTCGTCAGCGAAATTCTGTGCATCAGATCTCAAGTAAAACTGTTCCTCCGCCAAGACCGAGTCAGATTTATCCGGGTTGACCACCATATCTCCCACAAATTACATAATCAGAGAATCAAAAAGAATAATAATAAAAGTTTTAAAAAATCCATTAATATTAGATTTTTCGCTGACACTGTCCGTTGGTTGCAGATAGTTGCTTTGTGTAGAAGGGTTTGCAGATGTCCGATCAAAGGAGACACATTTACTCGACCCCTTTTTTGCCATTTGCACCGCTGATGTGTTTCCCTGCGACACTGGCAGGCAGCTAAAAGGGAAACAAAGTGCGTCCTGGCACACCCTCGTGTACGCTCGCACCGTACGGACGCCATTCATAAAAGTGAGGCCGATAACCCAGCGCGCGGAGTAACGCCTCCTTCCCCTTTAGAAAAAAACAGGAAATTGGAGAGACACGTTGCTATCATGGCGACCGAGGGAACCTACAGAGCACACCATCACATCACACCTCCCGTATTTGTCAGATGCATTATCACATTATTATATTCACAGTTTACCCAACTCCCCGGAGAGCAAAGAAATAAATAAAAAAATATGCTGTTGCGAGGCTCGTTCTGCCAAAGAGGTTGCCATGACAATGAGATTCCACTTTTTTTTCTCCCCCCGTTCACTTAGAGCGTATTCAACTCTCCTCCTTCATGTACGATTATTAAAACATTACCATTAGAACACTTTCGCCTAAGGATATAATTCCGGCTGCTGCTTTGTATTTTGTAGAAATTGTTCTGGTTCATAAAAAAAATAAATAAAAAAATAATAAAAGACACCGTGCAACCTTTTGCACCTCTGAGGTGGTCGCTGGGAGCTCGGTCTCCCGCAGCAAATTGGTTATGTGATGGTGTCCCTCTTAGTGCTGGGGATAAAAATACATTTTCGAGCAAAGCCGGGGAACATTTTTATATCATGGTGAAGTCACACAGTGTAGCTGTGTCCTACCTCCCTGTTACATGATGTCCTCGAAACAATTTCAGGTCGCACAAAGAACGCATGAATGGATTATATTTGTTTTGTGTCTCCATGACCCCTTTTGATAGCGCCTCATTGTACTGACTCTAAAGTGCTGCATGCGTACAGAAAACTGTTTTTAAACTTAAAGGAACAGTGGTTCCAGGAGGAGCTGAAACGGAGAAATGGTTTGAAAGGGTTTGAAATCGAAGCAGCGGAGGCGAGCAGACGTTGACTTTCTGACACACACCTCCGGGTTGCAATGCAGACGTTTTTTATGGAATTATGGTCCGCGAGCCCAAAACGAGATTACCCCGGTGACATCACGGTGACATCACCGGGCTTGTTTTTCTCGAGGCGTGTTGAGACAGAGAGCATTTTTTCATCTTCCAACACAAATTTGACCACTGTGCCACATGCAGAAACAGCCAGTGTGCCTATTGAAGGTATGGACAGTAAGCTAGCTGGCAACGGACGCACTGATCACATCTTTCACTGATCTCAGAGCTCCTCAGGGACGACACATCTTTCAGTCTTTGTCCAAACTGTAGGCTACAGATAGCTTTAAGCTAGCTTGAAATGCCACGGATCTATTAAGGGAAATCTGTTCACAGCGTCTGAGCGCCATGAAAGCCGCTCAGCAGTCCATGAAGCCCAAAAAGTTAAGCTCCTTGGATGTAAAAATTACAAGATCTTCTATAAATCTTCTGCATTGTATGGCCTTTAAAGCGTGCACACTAGAGGTTTCTGCTGGTCAAGCAGCTAACATCCGGTTTGGCCTTCCACTTGGAATTGGAATACAATATTGTAATGATGTGGCTCTTACAGACTTTCCAATGCTTAACTGGGCTAATTGTCAGCTGTCAAGATTGCTGCCGAATGTCAAGACTTGCCCAAAAAGGGCTTGATTTTACACCTGATAATTAGCACAACAGCATTGCCAACGTGAGCATGTTTGGGTGCCGTCAATTCATTTAGCTCCGAGCACACGCGTCTTTAACAGCCTCACAGTGCCACTCGTGTTGCCGTCGACTTTTAGTCCCGTAATAGAGCTAATTGACGTCTGACCGTATCAGCTTTTCAAACACGCGACAGATGTCAGGTTGCGCCTCAGTTTCCTCTCAGTGAATCTCCACCTTAAGATTCAACCTACTAGTACAGTATCCTCTTCTTGTGATGGATGACTGTGACACACACATGCACAAAGAGAGAGAGAGGCTCATTAAACACATCACAACAGTGACCCCAGCTGGACGGCTAAAACCCTGAGATCTGATACCACGTCTGGGTTTGCGGTGGGGGGGGAAAAAAGGGGAAAAAAAAGAATGACTCCCTGCACCTCCCACAGCGGTCACACCTCTAACCCTTTTCATCACTTCACCGAGAGGGGGGGGCGGAAAGAAGCTTAAGTTAAACCTCATCCAGAGGGCTTTTTGCTCCGGTGCTGTGGCACAGAATCACAGGCTGAGAGCATTTCAGTGTCACTGAGAGCATCTGCACTGTCTGTGGCGGGTCGTATTCTCACTATGCCAGCTCTTCCCCGCTCGGCAGCTGGTTCCGTTGCGTTTGTTCCCACTTGAGCCATACGTAGGCAAAATGCCTCCGGTCCTCCAGAGACGTAGTGGATGAATGCAAAACCTCTCTTCCTCTGTATAATTTCTACATATTTCATTTTCAAGCTTCTTCTTTTTCTAATGTCAAACACAGAAGTCCTGCAAACGTAAACCCCTATCTGCCAAGCTTAGATATACATATACATATTTAATATTTATGGGAAAAAAAGGAGATAACCTACGCAGGCGGGAAATGAATGTGTACATACTCTCGGGCACAGTGCTGGCACACACTCACAATGAATGCACCCTGCGCCAGTTGAGCGCCCTTGCGGTTTCAACACCCTCCCCGCTAATACTAATCTTTGACATTTCCGAGAGCGTGGAAGCCTCTTTTCAATGTGAACCGCCTTTTTTTTTTATATACTTGAGCTTGTCCTGAAGGATGATATTGTTAAGACTTGCAGAGCACAGAGTGACCAGACAGTCGGTGGGAGACAGTGGGCATGTGTCCTAATCCCGAAGTGTGTGCTGCTGGCTGTTTTATTAAAACCCAAAACGGTAATCTTCCCAACAGCAAGGGGGCGTTTTAAGGTACCTTTTATGAAAATAGAGAGAAGGTGAAATCAATAATATGTTTTTTTATGTGTGACATGAGTCATAAATATACCCTACGACCATATGCAGAGTACATGTAAGCCAGACGTCATACAATTAAAACCATTGAACGCACACTTTATCATTAGTCTGTCCACAGCGAACGGAACTGTTAGCACGTTATTTAGAGCTTGTACACACCACCGAATCGGGGGGTCCACGAAACCAAGGCTGTACGAGCTGTCCTCAACCATCTACCGCAACTCATTCTCACTCCCAACTTGTAAAATACAGCAACTTGCTCAGCGACCGTGAGCTACAAACTGTGATTCTTCACTTAGCCTGCTAGCATCGGTTGGCAATGATACGTGTGCCGTGACTGGCTTGACCTGGAGGAAGTGTTCTGACTTTCAGGCTGTTTATAAGGTTATGAAAAGGTCGCGGTTTGGTTAGGTTTAGGCACCAAAACAACTCGGTTAGGTTCAGAAAAAGAAAAATGCGACCTTCAGTCCTGTCAAATTCCAAGTTTCTGACATGCGACTGCTGGTGATCCATTCATTATATAACTGTATAACGGCATTATGATTGCAGGCCTTTTATGCACCTCACAAAAACAAAAAGTTTCACAAACAAATGAATAAATAATCTATCATTAAAATTAAACTGTTTTCACGCTTGAGTGTGGAGGAGGATGAGGATGATGATAATGATGATTAACTTCTGTTTTAAAAACTTAATGATGGGCCGTTTGGGGTGAGAGTATTATTTGCAGCACAATGACGAGAAAAATGCATCCAAGGGAAAAAAAAAATCAGTAAACATTAGTTATAAAACTCATTTCACGTCATTTATGGTCTTGAAATTACATTTTCCAAGCAAAATGAGAGATTTATTTGCTTAAGAGGAAACAATATTGAACTATTGAAATGTACAAGAGCCAAATTAAATCCTTCTCGCATATTGGAAGAGCTTTTAATTTAACCACAAAATCCACAATATTAAATTAGTCATCAATTTGGACATTTTAGTATAATAGTGTTTCCAGCCAACTTGATAGCCAGGTTCTCACCACCCACACGAGAAAATGGGCTTACCCGAGCCTCACTCAGTACCCATATCATGACTCCGAGCACCAACGGCAACTATTCTGTGATTCCCTTTTCTCCTCTCCAATTCCGCCCCGACCGAGCATGCTCTGAGCGTCCACCGAGACGCTCCAGTATCGCCTCTGTACTGCATGCATTCTCTGTATTGTAATGAAAAGGGGAGGCGGCGGAGAAGTCAACAAGAGCTGGAACACAGTCAGTATTCAAAGCTGCGAACTCTATAGGGTCATGTTATTCATTGCGGGCCCGCGGAGTTGAATGCAGAGAGGAAAATAATGGACGCCAACAACGATGTGTGTATGTGCAGGAGTGGGAAGTCGTTTTAGAACATGGATTATTTCACTCTTGTTGATTATCTGCTCAAAGTTCAAAAAAAGTGTTAACGCGCAAAATTAAATGCCCGATGTCCCAAAGTGTGTCTCTATTTTTTTGGCTGATTTCGGTTCTCGCATGTGAAGTAATAACAGCGCAAAAATCCAATTCATTTTATTTAGGTCATTCCCCCAGAGTCTGCCATAATAAAACACCCTCTTGATCTGAGCCAGTCAGATATTGTTCTGTGACTGTGAGGATACCAAGACTAACTCGCTCCACACTGCAATGCAATAGGCCCACAGTGTTTGTTGGTAATCCATGCAGAAGACGTGGAAATGAACCGGTGAGGATGCTGGATTCTTCCTCGGGATGTGCAGCACTAGTGTCAGTTCTGTAGATAGTTTTCTGGTAAACAAATGAATATACCAGCTTCTGGTCGATACGTATCAGTTTCCAGCTTAAATGAACAACTTCCAGTCACGTCCATGTCCAGTTACTAACTTTCTCAGAGAGTGTGGCGGGAGCATCCAAAGGGTCTTGCTTTTCATAAAACCTTGGATATGCACTATTAGCATCAGCCTTTTAGCCTGATATCAAATATGTAGCCATTACGCGCATATTTAAAACCCCTTGTACCCTACAGGCTTCTTGTTTTAAAATGAGTCAGTTCAAAACAGGGTTTTCAACCAAGTCATGGTGTTAGCTGTGAGAAGTTTTCATGCAGCAGCTTTTTATTTAAACAAAATTCCTGAATTTGTGTCACTTTGTTTCGCTCCAGTATCTCAATGATATACTATTCTATATCAAAGGGCAGGGTTTCTGTTAAAACATCTGGGACATACAGAATTAGCCTCAGTGTTTGAACATGATATCATATGTGTTGTCATTAAGTGACTATTTAAGAAACATTTATTAGATTCTTGTTTTAAATTGAGTTTGTCGAAATAACAAAATTCCAGCTGGAAACAGTGTTTTCAACCAAGTCATGGCACTAATGTTAAAGCAAGTGTTAATTAAGCAGCACTTTATTTGAAATAAAACACAGTGATTTTACCATTTAGTTTGCTCCTTATTATGAAAATGATATACTATTATATGTCAAAGGGAGGGTACAAAGGAAATATAACCAGTGTTGGGCAGGGTCTTGCTTTTTGATAAGACCTGACACATGCAGATTTAGCTAGCCTCATTGTTTTAGCATGACATCATCAAAGTTTTCAACCAAGTCGTAGAGTTAATGTTGGCTTAATGAAGCTGTAGCTTTCTTTGGCTGCTATTTATACTGTCACTGTATATTCACCACTTTGTGTCAAATGATAATATAGAAGGACACGCTGCTTTAATCTGTTTTAGCATGATATATATAGTCATCAAGTTTCTTCTTGAGAACTTGAAAGAAATTGCTCCGAAACAGCAATCAGTCAGAAACTGCTCTTTCAGCCAAGTTCTGGGGCTGAACTTAGCTCAGTTAGTTGTATTACAAATGTGCCGGCAAACAGAAATGTGTAGCCTGCTTTCGTCTACCTGTGTCTGAAATCAAAGAACCAACGTTGTGAGAATTAGCAGGTGTAGCGACAGTTACCAAGTCTTGGCAAACTGTTAATTAGCCACACATGACTTTAATATATTACATTATCATGGAACATCATTTCTTGTTTCTGCATTCCACACATTCTAAGTGAATGCAGTGGTAGTAGTGTTACACCTGTCAGCTGTAATAGCCCAGTCACCCTGCGACAGTATCACATCACGGCAATACAGCAGCTTCGGCTCCGTCAGCACGCGAGCCGGTGACGCGGGACATTCAATGGACTCTAAGACTCTGTCCATTTTACAAAGCTATTTCAAACAGTTTGCAGTTGTCTGCTTGACAATCCAGACACAGTTCATCTCCTGCAGCAGCGGGGGGTTTTAGGTTTCATTTCAATTTTCTCTCCTTCTTTTTCTTGCCTGGCTCAGCGGGAGTTGAGAGTCAGTGTTCAGGTATTCTGGGAGAAGAAAAGAAAGGGCCATTGCTTGTGGCGCAGCACAGAAAAAAAAAAAACTTTTTGGGAAGAAATTGCTGTAACTCGGCCATCATTAAATACTCAATTTGCAGACCTTGCCCGCTCCGCAGTAAAATGCACAATTATCACGCTTGGTTCAGCAGCCTGAGAGACGGCTGGGCGTCCAAGGCCAAGGCTCACCGCGGCAGCAACGCAAGCTAGAATCAATTAAGTGAACTTTTATTGTCAAGGTGGATGAACACATTTTCTGCGGGGACACGACAGGTGAAGCTATGTTATTGTCTGCCTGTAAGCTATTCATTTGAAAAAAAGTACTAGATGGTGCCACACTCACTTAAATCTTCACTTTTCTTGTGCCAAAGTACAGAAATCACATTTCTAGCATTTATCTGCTGAACAGAAATGCTAAAGGTGTTTCTGACTTTGCGTGGAGTCAATAAAGGAGCCTTCCGTGTTCGACATCCACTCTTAATAGCACCGGATCCCTTAAGAAAACACAGTCCTGATTGAAAAATGCACTGTGCGCCCTGAGTAGGACCGGAAATGAAGGGTGTCCATCCACTTGAGTGAAAGTTTCCCCCGGGGAGAGAATCAACTAACCCAGGTGTTTACATAATCAGCTTGGCGTTGGCGCGCGTGTGAAATAGGTGGAAAATTAGTCATCAGGCTAAATCGTCGCACCCTCGCTCGCGCTTACGCTCGGCTGCATAGCTCATCAGCAGCGAGCGCGTCTGCCGAGGATTCGCTTCCAAATTCGCTGCGGTTGCGTCATGGCGCCGCAGATGTGAAAGCCGCAGTCGATGCATTAAAAAAAAATCCATGAAGGTCCGGGGAGGAAATTGCTGAGAGGAGAGGGAACTTGGATATCAGCGAGCCGAAAAAAACAAAAACGGAGCATCATGTGCTCTCGCAGATAAAAGACCTCGTTCTTGCTTTTTTGTTCGCGGGTAACACTGGGACCTCTCACACTTAAACAGCATGTTTTGTGCTACTGTGAAATACCATAAATAAGAGATCAAACGGAGTTCTGCACTCGCTGCACAAGGGGCCCCTATAGCCAGACAGAGCAGCAGCTCAACTGATGGGAAACTTTAGCTCAAACTTAAATACCAAACAACAAAAAAGTACACCTTTCTGCTGAAAATGGCTGCGTGTACATGCACAAAAATAGACGTACACATATATATAATGTATGTTTAAAGCTGTATTAACTGATTTTTGGCCACATGGGGGCAGCAGAGACATGATGCAAACACATGGTTTGACCTTGGCATGTGTACAATTATTTATTTACATAACCACACCATGCAGAGTGGTTCAAGGACTTGTTTTGTTTCAAGACACAGTTTCTTTTGGAATATCAAAATGTTTTAGCTTGCTAAGCGCGTCATTATGTCATCCCGCTAGCTGCTAACTGTGTCTGCCTGCTGTTTGCTGCTTAAGAGGTAGTTCAGCATCAGATTTGTGTGCCGTTCTTGACCACTACCAATGTTTTGACGAGTGGGTCCCTGTTTTGTTTGCACCTTGTGTTCCCTCAAAGGTCCCCACATGGTCGTGTTGGTGGGAATTCACCGAGAAAAGTAGCAGTGTGCAAGAGAGAAAGGCAGCGATGAACTGAACTTAAAACATTAGAAATATTAAAAGCACTTTGGGTTGGTTGTTAATCATTTCATTTACATACCAAAATCCAAACCCAGCTAACAGTTGCAATCAGTTGACAGTGAGTGCTACATGTGGTACATGTGCGCCTGACAATCAGCTTGAAGGACATGGTGTTTTCCATTATTATGTCCGATTAGAGTTCCACTCACGGTCACATTAGCCGTCGGAAAATTGCCCTGAAACATTGTAATTGCCCCGCACCTGAAAAACAGAAGATGATTCTGACGTGGGGAATGGATTAATATTTATCAGATGGATCAGAAATAGTAACAGTCGCCTGTGTGAGTGTTGCTGCGGCTCTTTGTGTTTTAATTCTATCAAGTTAGGTGACACCATGCAGTTACAATAATGATTTGGACATTCACAAACGCAGTGCATTTTGGACTGTACGGCCAAAGAAGAAGAAGGTTGGCTAATGAAACAGAGCCGCGTCGACACCTCACCAAAAACAGGAAATACATGCTTGGATTAGTCTGACCTGGCTCGTGCTATGTCAGTCACAGTAGCTTTAAGAGCTCTCTTTTCTCTGTTTTTTTCTGACCATTTATGTTTTCTGTTTCCCGTGGCATTGTTCAGCATCATGTATGATTTAATTTAACGGGAAGTTATTGAAGACGGGGCAAAAAGGTCTCCGAGCTAACGGTACCAAGCTAACTTAGCAAGCTCATTAGCTTTTCTCGGCTGGAATATGTTTAGAGTCGTACCATCAACTCCCGCCTCATTTTGAGCATTGGTTTTGAGTCCAAAAGAGGAGGTTAAAGGGACAGTTCACCTCAAAATACAAAAAAATGATATTTAGCACCATTTAGCCATCTGGATTGTTTTGGTATGAGTGGAAGAGTTGAGGAAATATTGGCCGTTTTTATTTGGGAGTGAACTGTGCAACATAGCTAATAAACTACGTTAGCGTCCTCCATTTTGGACTCTCCGGCTCTCCGTCCCCTCATAGGTCAACTTGCTAACAGTCAACAACGCATGTTTAACTCGTGTGTGTGGATATAGAATAGATTTAAGTAAGTTTCAATCAAGTCTGCATGTCTTACATCTCTGCTCCAGCTGTCACCACGCAGCATTTTTCGTTATTTTTGACACCATAAACACCAACGCGTGGCTTTTAGGTTAAATGAAGACCAGCCGGGGAGACAAGAAAACACAAAGGAAGATAAATTGTTCAGAGAAAGAGGGCAGTTAATTTGCCAAGTCACACTGGCAGCTGATTAAAGTGGCTTCTTCTCCCAGTGCTGTGGTGCTCACAACTTCGTAATTACTCCGTCTGGAATTGATCAGACACTCTATTACTAAAATGGAGCGAGAGATGTCGAAGCTGTCATTGTTTTCAATGAAAGGTCTGCTCCGTTTGTCCGTGTCCCCGGCTGACTGAACGCAGGCTAATTGGCCTTTTTTGAAAAGACTTATGGGGAAAGGTTTCGGTACTCCAACACTGTGTTTAGACTTTCAAGCTGTGTGTTTTCAGTGACTTTAATTTTGCCTCAAATCTAACACCAAACTTTCTGATTTACATTTTTGTCATGTTTTGTCTTTCTGCATTCCCTCATTTATGCTCCAAGTGTTCTATCTATAAATATGCATTCTTCCCTGCTGCCGAACTGATGAATTACTTTGACAAAAGCAGACACTCATCAATTAGTCATTAAGAATAATTAAGAATCCTTCCAGAGGATTGTCTTGGATGTTTAAACAGATCCGATTATTTAATTTCACTTGGTTTTTGCTTTATTGTACTGTCAAATCCAGCTTCTATTGATGGAAGCCTGCAGTATCAGAAGAAGGCCACAAGGAGGTGCTGCTCAACTGTTAGTCATAACAGCTGGGAGTAAACAGTATTGGCCTGCTAATTAGTTGTACCAGTTCCTATGGATAGCTTTTACCATGAGATCTATAGCAGCCTCAAATGGTTTAAAATGTGCGCTGAGTGTTCGGGGATGTCCAGTATGATAAACACAATGCTGTGTAAGTCCAAGTCTAGTCGATATACAGACAGGAAACTGCTGCGAAGCCCTTTGAGAAAACCACTCAAGTGCTATTTAAAGGTACTTAGTTTAGTCTTTTCATTGTGTGTTAATCCATACTTCTAATCCTTCACATTTGGAGGCATCGTGTGTGAAGAATTTGTAAACTTCACTCCAGTGATGAGGCAATTCTACAGTGTGAAAAATACCCCATTAAAGCAGCACTTTATAATAATATCATTAATATATAAGTTATTAATAGTTAACTAAACATTAGTTGATGGTACTCAACTATTAATAAATAATGAAATGCTTTATACATGATTAATAGGGCAGTTGTAAAGGTTTTTAAACAAGTAATGTAAACATCAGTTGTAACTAACAGTGTTTATAGTTTAACTACTAACAGCTGGTACAGGTACTAACAAACATTTTACTTAATACATTGGTAAAAAAAAAAAAAAAGACCCTAGCCCAGAATTTGGAGTTCTATATATTTGGTTTGATCTAAAGAAAATGCAATAGTAACTGTAAGTCATTTTGTATAAAGAAAATCAAGTTGCAAAGTGACCAAGCGGTGAAATTCTTCCCTCTGAAGTGCAGTGGAGTAGATGTATACAGTATCATAAAGTGGCAATACGAAAGGAGAGTAGATGCACCTCAAAATGGGAACTTTCGACCATTGTGGATACAGTTATACTGTACAACCACAGATATTTTGGTTATTTAGAGATCAAACATTTCACTTTAAAGGTGCACTGATGTTTAATCAGAAGAGCAAGACATTCATTGACTGATTATTTTTTTTTAATGCCTAATCAAACTACATCAACAAAGTCTTGTTGTGAATAAACAATGTGACCTTAAAGGGCAACACAATTTCATACTGTTTTTCCTTTGTTTATATGTGGCGGACCCTGCCACCTTTCTGGGTTCAAACAGCGTTCTGGGGACCTTATTTTCCTCAGAGAACAGCTTGTTTAATCACTTATGGAAGTTATTTTTATTATAACCTCATTCATAATCTAAATTCTGAGTTTGAATGTCTTCTCCAAAACTACACAGTGACCCTTTACATGACCCACTTTTGCTCATGAACGTTACAGAAGGCTATATTATTGTCTACAAGTCTGTGCTTTTATTCGACATCACCAGCTAAGAAAGTTGTTTTGATTTCAAGCCTATGTGAATCTGTTGCAGCAAGCCCATTCCAGTGGACTGATATGGAAAGTGCTACTTTAAAAAGAAAATGGGTCAACCGCGATAAGAGATGCTCGGCTGCAGGGAGGGCAGCCCTGGTACAGTCCGTCCCCGGCAGTGTTTGGGCTCCTGCTGTATAATTGATCAGACCGCTGGGTGTGAATGGCCGCTCCCTCGCAGCCAATGGCTGAGCACCGGATGCGAGATATCCGCTGCAACAACAAGCGCTCTGTTCCCCCTTCAGCTTGACGCCATTTACAGCCCAAATCCCGACCTCCCCTCCGGAAAGAGCA
>CAEMYA010000158.1:3095388-3150087 GCA_903131615.1 Diplodus sargus | reverse complement strand
GGGGGGGGGGGGGGCTCGCAACACCAAAGACGGCATTTGAAAGCTAATTAGCACAAGGAAAGAGAATTAAGGCCAGCACTGTCAGTTTCTTTACTTTGGTGTGCTACGTTGGTGAAAACAAGGCCGTGCGTTTCATTATGTTAGATTACAGTGACAGTGCAACATGCTAATGTTACTGTGTCTAAATGATGAGTCAGATTATAGCTGATCTGGAGTGTCGTTTAGTTCCCTTTTTAATTCTTCAAGATATTCGATGTAGAAAGTTGTAACTACATGTTTGACACAATGTCATTATATTACATAAGTTTAAGCACAGGTCCATTAATGTGGAAATGAACAGTCATTTTCAGTATCGATGTAATCTGGGTTAGGCTACGGCTGCAACTAACAATTACTGTGATTATAAGTTGAGCTGGCAATTATTTGTTCTCGCAGTTCTCTGTAAAATTTCAGAAAACAATGACACGTCTGTTAGAAGTCCCCGCAGTCCAAGTTGAGGTGTCGTTTTGTGTGATCAGCAATCAGAAGTAAAATAATTTATCATTAATTAGTGAAAAGCATCAAAATCTCTTGTTTGAGGAACTAGAACCTGCAAAAGAAGTGCAGAAAAAAAAGAGTTTTAGGGCATAAAAGTAGTTTGTGACTCCAGCCATTAAATTACTTACTCAACTTCAGTTTTTGTCTCATTTCATCATTTTGTTTGTTTGTGCATTATTCATTAGCTTGCTTTCCTAAGCCTTTTTTGCTATAAAACATAATTTATCTTTATTTCTTGCATATTGGTCTACGGAAAATGTCAGCTTGGGCTTTCGAAAGTTGTTACGGATAGATCTTTCTTTTTTTTTTTAAATAAACAGTCTAACTTTAAACAGCAAAAATACTTTTTTGTGACATTTTGGTCACAAGAACATCGAGACTTTAATTTTTTCCTGATACAGATCTACAGATAAATGTCACAAATAAGTGTATTTTTCGAAGTTTCAAGCCCAGGTTGACGTTTTCCATTGACCAACATCCCAGAAGATGTAGACGTAAAGTGTTCATAAAAAGCAAAAAGTACCTTAATATATTCATTTGACCAGCTCAACCAATGACATTTTACCAATAATCATCAATATACCTGCAGATTCATTCTCCTTTTTTCTTTATTAAGTATTTTGGGGCACTTTTGTCGCAGACAGTGTCGAGACGACAGGAAATGAGTGAGAGAGATGCAACAAAGATCAGAACTTCGTTGTTGTTCATAGTCGTTATCTTCAACTACAGGGGCTTATCGGTTTTCAGCATATTTGCTTATTGTTTTTTCCTGTTTAGGTTAGTCATTGTTGTGACATAGGTAGCCAGAAACAGGAGGTTTGCGCAAACCGTCGTCAGTGACGCATCTAAATTGAATAAACATATGAGTTCTTGAACATGAAGCTTAGGACTTTAGTTCTCATCTGTTTTTTCTAGTGGCCTCAGACGTTGTTTATAGCTTCCATAGATTCACTCCAGCAAGAAAAGCTGATTGTAAAGGCCCAACCAAACATTACATCATCCCTGTCACCCAAACTCTGATGTGTTTGTTTGGCCTTATTTCCATAATGGTGCCTGTACAGATATCGGTTATGATTTGCATGGTGTCATTTGCATGGCTTGTCACAGACGGCTATAAACTGTCTGTTTCTCGTGCAGGACTTCAGATGTGTCCCATGCCAGCCAGAGCGGCCCTTCAGTCCCGAGATGGATTCCAGAAGTCAGAGCGACAGCGACGGGGGAGGAGGACTCCACGGGTGGTCACCGGCATCGACGGACTCGCAGGACGCGCCGCATGACGAAGGGAGACCGCAACCACGGCCTCCGCAAACCCGCGATGCCACGCCAGATCCTGGGTTGACCAACGGGCAGCCGCCTAATACTCCAGCAGTGCTATCTCTGGACCAGATCAGGCTAACTGGGAGTAGTAATGAGTATACAGAAGGGCCCACAGTGGCCCAAAGGTCGCCTGCGTCTGAGCATCGGCAACAGAAGAGTGACTTGAATACGTCACCCAGTTCAAGGACCAGTGGGCAGCAGGAGACTCCGGAAGAGAGGCCTAATAATCTCCGCAACCTGCCTCCATTGACTCAGTATGGAAACACAGACACTTCCAGGGAAGGCGTGCTGCGATCCTCCAGTGCAGAGGACTCCCAGAGCAGCGTCAGGACCAGCGTGGGGAGCTCTTCTTCTGGCCAGAGGCTCCTCAGCAGCCCTGCAGGCAGCAACCAGATAATCAGAACCCAGCCGAAACGGGCAGAGCTTAGCACAGAGGAGCTGAAACCCCTGAACAATGAGTCCAGGGCTGTGGTGGCCGTGCCAGGCAGCGGAGGCTCTAAAAATCACCGTATACACTCCAACAAGTGCGAGGACTGCGGTCGGTGCTGCTGCTCAGAGTGCAGTCGCCCGCGGGTGCTTCCTTCCTGCTGGATGTGTGGTCGTCGGTGCATGTGCTCGGCGCACAGCGTGGTGGAGAACGGGACGTGCGTCTGCTGCGTCAAGGGGCTTTTCTACCACTGCTCCAGCGACGACGAGGACACGTGCGCAGACAAGCCCTTCTCCTGCACACAGCCGCACTGCTGCGTGCGCTGGACCACCGTGTCGCTCCTCGCCCTGCTCTTCCCCTGTCTCCTGTGCTACCTCCCGGCTAAAGGATGTGTGGCTGTGTGCCAGTGCTGCTATGACCGAGTCACACGACCCGGCTGTCGGTGTTAAAATGCAGAAGGATGGAGAGACTCCATGTTGACTGAACTGATAGATGTTTTTCGGCCCTGTAGTCGTCTAGTCGAAAGGTTGGATTAGAGAGCTAACGATGCCGTGTGCTTGAGTTTTTTTGTGTTTGCCATCTTCACGCCCATCAGATCTGGGCTGGGAAAAAGTGAAATTTTGCCTTAAACTTGTCAAACAGCCTTAATAGTTGACAGTTGTTCTGGTAGAGGCACTGGAGGTGCGTCAGCACGCCCTGGCATTACGAGTTTCACTTCAAACCAAAATAAGCGCTCCACATGTTAAAAGGTATGAATATTCAACTACTGTTTCATTTCTTCACTCAAGTGCCCAGATGTGGTGTTGTTGCTATGAGAGTCCAAATGGATAGCCTTTTTTTTTCTCTAACATTTAATACAACTTATATGCTAAGAACAGACTCCTATTACTAACTGTATGTAAAGTAGTAAATGCAAAGGGTATGTACATTAGAAAATGAGTTTGACAGATGTTTTATTTTTGTACATATAATAATACTTCAACTGTGAAAAGTTTTTTCTGCCATACCAGAGGCACCTTGATGAATCCACATTTATATGAATCAGTCAGCCTCATTCACACCATGTTTGTACATTCACTGGAATGTATGTCAATCATTTTATGTCATTTACAAAGGAAAAGTCTTATCCCTTCTACTTGTAAATTGTACAGTGACCTTATATGAAAAATTTATTTTCTAATTCCAACATTTGCTTAGTGTAAAGTTAAAAAAAATATATATTTATTTGAAGGTTTATTATTTTATAATGAAAAATATTTATTTTGAGAAAAAGGCATCGTTAATGTGTCACCTCTCACGGGGCTATTCTGTAGTGGCTGGAGATTTGTGAGGTGACGTGTAGGAGTGTCAAAGCTGGATGAATAGTTCACTATGAATTAGAAGACAAATATATTAACGTTTGAAATTAAACAACCTTGAAGTCTGACGGAGCATCTTTCCTGTTGTTTGTCTGCATTGTCTTGTGTGCTATTTAATTTAAAGGGGCACTCTGTAGTTTTGGAGAGAAAATTGTGTTTCATATGTTTACACTCTATGAAGATCTTTCTCTTCTGACGAAATGTCTCTCCCAAAAACTGCGCAGTGCACCTTTAAACCAAAGGTTTTTCATGATGTGAAGGGATCTCTGTGCAGATATGACCAGAACCTTTACCACAAGTATCAGGTTTTGTCTGGGCTCCCACTCATTTTGAGACGTTTTCCCATGGATCGAGGCCCGACTTAAGCACCGTTCTCTGCATTTTTAATTGAACCCCTGCACGAACACCTCGGGCAGCAGAGCTATCATCAACCCCGGCTCTGCCATTTTGTCTCGGCGATGCAATCGCTCCACGATGTTTACGGAGATCAAACGAGGAAACGAGGACGCATTAATGTTCACCCTGGGCCCTCTTAAGGAAAACATCTGGCTCTGGTAAAGCCATGTGTATAGGAATGCGCACATCTGTTTGCATGCGCTCCAAAAAAAAAAAATCTATCTTTTTTATTTATCCTGTGAATCGAGCACTTCACCCTTTTTTTTGTGTGTGTGTGCAAATATGCACTCATGTAAGCCTACTATTACACCCTGGCCTGGCTTCAAGTTTAATTTCATACACCTTCCTTGGTTCCTGCAGATACCGGGCCCTTTTTTTCCTCCTCCATGCTTTTCCCTTTTTTTCTTCTTTCTTTTTTTTAATCAAAGGTTTGTTCAGGAATTCCTTGGGTTTTGAGTGTCCCTGCAGGCGAAACATAAGCCTGAAACATAAGCCCCTGACACTTGTTGACAGCATACGGACGTGTTTGCGGCACGGTATGCATTCAGAGTCGTGATTGACACGCCGAGGCCCAACCTGCGCTCACTTGTTTGTTATTCATCCCCTCGCCTCTGACTGACGGGGGTTTGCTTTACATAATTATCAACTTTCACCTATTTTTTATTTTTTTACAGCGGCGTCGGGAGGCAGAGGAGGTGGAAACATAACGGCAGAATCCCATTAGGGACAGAAAAGGGAGAGTTGATCTCGTGTTTAGTCTTTATTTTTCCAGTCGCAGGCCTCCCCTCTCCCTGCATTGTCTCAGCTGTGAATGAAGAGGGGAAAGGGGTGGGAGTGGAGGAGGGGGGGTTGTTAGGAAGAGGGACCGCAAAGGGTTAAAAGCATCACTTTGAATGACAAAGACCTAACAGTTTACCCCCGTATTCAGCCCGGCATGCATTCATCCTGTTTTCAATAGTCGGGGGGTCATTTTGGCTCCCCAACGCTCCTCTGGGCTACCTGCTCCTACTTGGTATTCCCATAGGGAGACGGTTGTCTTGTTGGGAGGGGGGGGTGGGGAGGGCAATCAGTTGGATTTGTCAAAGACAAAAATAGTCGTAATCGTTTGAGTATAATGTGCTAATGAGGAAAAAGTCATCGCTGAATTCATCGTTTCTCCACAGCAAAACTTCAGATCAGTTGTCTGGACGCCATTTTCAGAAGAAAGCCTGAGGGGCCCTCCTCGGATGTTGTCGGGTCATTTCAGTTCCCCAGCGCTGTTTTTCTGGATTGGAAAGGGTTTTTTGGCAAAGTACGACTCTTTAAGAAAAAAAAAAGTGTAACCTGATGTTCATGGTGTGCTATACACTGATCTCAAATCATGAGTTTGTTACTATACGTGAGTGTGTTTCTTTAAAATGAATTGTTCCTACTTGAAGAGGCAAAATGTAGTTTACGTAAAATATTAATGAGGTAGTAAATACAAACTCAAATATACATTTTTTCCAAGTAAATGAAAAAAAAAGCTGCTCTCAGAGAAAAATAAGGTCGCATAACACTTGTTGAGGCTGGAAAGCTGGCAGGGTCCGCCAAATATAAAGTATGAACAGTATGAAACCGTGTTGTCCTTTTAAGGTCAGTTTGTTTATCCCGTTTATTCGGACATGAAAACAAAGCGAGTAGGCCAAAAAAATAGCTAATTTTAGCAAAAAACAGCACACCAAAAACTACACACTGCCCCTTTAATGTGCTCAACTTTGTCGTCCGTCTATTTACTTCCTTGGCGGACAAACTGGCCGAAAAGAAGTGAGAATTGGTGCAACAACAAACAAAAAAGAGAGAGTTGTTGCATAAAAGGATAAAAACAAGAAATGCAGAGCGAGATTGTTTATCCACCCGGCAGTCTCAGTGATTTGGCAAGCAGAGAGTAGCACTAGGAGGAGGAGGAGGAGGAGGAGGAGGGTGGGATGTGAATTGGGGGAAAAAAAGGCCCCAGAACGGCTCTCTTTGTTGGTTTTAGCCGCCGTGGCCCCTGCGGCTCATGGCGGCTGTGGGGCAGAGCGGCCTATTCACCCTGCTCACCAAGGCAGAACGCGGCACAGGAAGACAGGAAGGAAGCGGGGCTATTCTTCATGGACGCATTGTCTGTCTGTCTGACGGCCAGGCTTAAGCAATCAAACAGCACTGTGAGACAGAGGGAGAGAGAGGAAGTACAGGGTGGCGAGAGAGAGAGAGAGAGAGATGTGCGCCACAAGCATTACAACTGCTCACAACGTGAAGAGAAAAACTGTATTTTCATGTTTGTGCACAAATGCTTCAGTGCCATTTTGCGACCACAGCGCCCATTACTTAAATGTGTCACTTCAGCAGAAGTGTGACGCAGCCAGGCAGAAAAAGGTCAGACACCGCTTTAGATATTTAAGTAGACGAATTACAATACCCACAGTGAGATAGATGTAAAAAAACAAAACAAAAAACAATGAAGACATACTGGCATCAGTATTTCACAGTGCTCGGTACACGTTGTTTGTACATGTTGCCTCTTACCTGTTGTAAGAAGAATGTAACCGGCCGTACCTGCCTCATGTCCTCTTTGGTGGTTTAAACAGTGACAATGCAGCATAATTTATGAGCCTCTAGGAATGTGAATGTAGAACTTGATTCTGCAAAACACCCAAACAAACTGTCGCTTGAAATCTACCGTGGCCGACGTAAAGGTACAGTATGTAACAACTGCGTAATTCATACTCCAAACCGACAGGGGGCAGCACAGTTACTGCTGCTAACTGCTGCTAGCTGTAGCTGCCGATAGCTTAGCTAGCCATAATGGTATTAGCTTAGCTGCACAGACCGGAAGCCAAAAGCACTCAGGGAGTGTCAGTGTTTCAGCGAGAGCTCATTAGCATGCTAACTTCAATAGGTATCCCTGCTATGCAACACATTTATAATACATCGTTTTAATTCAGTTTAAACTAAAATTCTTACACCTTTAACTGTACTTTATATGTAGTAACTGTAGTAACAGTGCATGTCATTTTGGTAATTTGGTTAAAATGTTAAATTAGCAAGAAAAGATTATAATTATTTCATTTTTACTGCAGTTGTTCTTCAGTGTTCCTCAGGCGGTACAGACTCACAGTCTGATACATGCTGGATAGATGTTCGCAAGATATTAAACGTTAACATCAATTTCCACTAGACTTTTTCCCATGAGATATTAGCAGGATAGTTAGCAACATACCCAGCACCCAGCAGGGTATGTTGTCACTTTAGAGGAGGCCAGGGGTTCTGATGACAATTTGGTTGTCTCACATTTGAAAACGTTGTCAAACGTTAGCTTAAGTGTTTCTTGCCAGTAGACACTGTGATACAATTGGCCCGGGTTTCCCCTATTTCGGGTCCACTGGTCTTATCAGTCTCTTCACAAACACTTCTTGTTTGACCCTTTTTATTTCTTTCTTTATAGTGAACTGTAAACTGTGATTTTTTTCTCTTTTGTGGTAAATCATCTTCCTGACAGTGACCAGACTTTTTCCACTGCTGTTTATCGTGCACGACGGTGGCGACAGCATGAGCTCCGACATTTTGGAGGTGCGCGACTGAACTGAGGCGATGCATCGACTGTTTTCAGAATGAAGCTAGTCGCTGAAAAAGCCAAAGCAGCACATCGACATGGCTGCACGGAGAGGCTAAAGAACGTAGGTGTAGTAGAAAAAAAAAAAAATGAAGTCACCACACCTTTCTGTTCTCTAGCAGTGAAACGTTTTCTCAGAAGCTGAACTTTTCTTTTCTTGTTTTCCGATGTGGGCGGCTGAGACTTGCACACATCTAGAGCTCAAAGCCAGAGCGCACACCCCACACACCTGACTGTGGTTTTTTAGACTTTCCATTCAGTCTGTCCTCGACTACTGTCGCTGCGCATTCAGCAGAGTTACAAACAGAAAGAAGTCCCAAGTGCTAACACGTCCCTTTTTTTTGCGGACTCGTTCACCTCCGCAGCTTTAAGAGCGCGCGCAGGCTCCGCGAGGTGAATTATGGGGCACGCCTGCAGTTAAACAAAAAAAAATCTAAATCTCACGCAGCCCGGCTCCGTCTCGGTGACAGCTGAACTACTGTTATGCCTTGAGGAGGGAAGATTACGGCAGCCAGGAAAGGCAAAGAGAGCAAACGGAGGGAGCGAGGGAGACACCCGAGAGTGTATCTGTCATAAAAGTTTAGCGGGCGCGAAGAGACGAAGAGTGTGTGTGTGTGTGTGTGTGCAGCTCGAGTGGCTGCAGATGCATCTTTTTTGCACATGTTGAAAACTGCCCCCCCCCCAACTCGTGCACGCGTGCAGATGTTCACATATGCATGTGTGTTCTTGCACACGTGCGCGTTTCTGTCGGCATAATCGAGCCCCCCCCCTCCTCCAGACAATGAAGCCCGACTGGAGGCCTAAGTCTAATAGCAGCACTTAACTTCAATCCACCACAGGAAGTTGGCTCATCTGCACGCGTACACACACACACACAGAGTCGGTGCGTCGCTGACAGCCAGTGGATATTTGTTGGCGACACCGTGGCTGCAAGGCTCTTTACAGCTTAGCGGCCAATTGTTGTTCACCCAGCTACACACACGCACACACACACTAAGAGCTTAGAGCTTCAGTTGTTATCCTGAAAGGCAATCCTGATCCCTCCGCTACACAGTAGGACAGACACACATAAAAAGAGGAATTAGTGCGGTCTGACAGCTCACTACACAGCATCGCGTTTAGTGTGTGCATGTGTGTGCGATGGTGGCAATTATGTGTGTGTGTGTGGGTCTTGGGACGGTGCACGCACATGTGGATGCATGTGTGTAATCACTCGCAGACTTTGAATGATATAGTTGGGGATCTATGGAGAGAGTGGCAGACGCACTGTTACCTTGGTGATGCTAAAATATTTACTCAAAGAGGGAAGAACAAAAAAAAAATGCTTCTCGCTCAGCGTCTTAAATTTCAGAGGTGCATTCTGTGAAGGTGTTTGTGGTGTTTTTTAAAAAGACGCTTTATCCTTTCGAGATCAATTGAGAAACGATCGGTCGATTACATGAGCAGCGAGACAGCGGCTGGGTTTGTTTTTTTTTTAATACATGCTAATCTCTTGTTGTTTGCGTAAACATGCCCGGTGATGATTCATTCAAAAAAGCCCACATGAGTGCAGTGCGTGTGTAACTGCTCACTTTATCACTTTACACAATCAAAAACTTCATTTTGAAGCAGCTCGAGCAATAGTTTCAGTTGATCATGAGTGTTGAGTGGGAATGATGATTTTAACACTGGCGTCGCCTCCCTGTGTCAAAACCAGGATTTTTAGGATTTCAAAAAGCATCGTCATTCAGATTGGTGATATCTAGTACCATGAAAACAATCTCTGTATAATTTCAACCCTCTCAAAACAGCTATCAGACATGCAATGTGCATTACAGGTATTAGCCTGTGCCATAACAATCATCATCATCATCGTTCCCTATCCCTATAGGCCTTGCGCTGAAGCTGTTGTCTGCTTTTGGTCACTGAAAGGTGCGGCAAAAGTAACGGCTAACTGCTGCCAACTTAGCGCGTTAGCTTTGTTAAGTGTTCAGTAAGCGGTTCGTACTGGTCACTCAGGGACGTGTTAGTGTTTACATGGCTAGCACAGGGGCTTTGGGTAGGGAAGGTCTAGCAGGTTAGCGTGCAAACCTCAGTAGATATCTCCGAGACACAATACATAAACATCTTAATGTCAATACTATTTTCAACTGAAATTCTCACTCCTCAACAGGGAGTGATTAGTCACCGCGTGTCAGAGGCTGAAAAGGGTGAAGAAGAAGTGATTAAATAGCATATCTCATGGCTTCGACAAGCTATTTTAAACGCATGCACGCTAACATGCAACGGACGACAGGCAACGGACGACAGGCAAATTTATTTCCCTATGAGTAATAACTCCTATTCGGACCACATTTGCAAGCCGACTTCTCCTTTTTCAGGTGCCCCATTCACCTCGCTGATATCACGTAACCCCTTCGCCTGAATAGTGTCATTGAGACCCAGATCGAATTATTCAAATGACGGCAAGAGGAAGGAGAGTGGGGGACATTTGCTATTCAAATCTACGCGGACATAACTGGCGCTGCAGAAAGAAATACGATATAGCAGCACTATAATACAAGATACGCTCTTGAAGTCCGCTCGGCTGTGAAGAACGGGGAAGATGTAGAAACCTGTTAAGCTAATGTCCTTCCTCCCTAACTGCAAACTGACCACGGCGTCGGTGTGTGCACATCGAGAAACAGACGGACTGGCCGAGTGAGGAGTTCGGGGGGGGGAATTACAGGATGATATTACTATATATGTCTCCGCTGTCATCCGGGCCGGAGATTGGGTGAGGGGAGAGAGTGAGATCATGTGGAACAAAGCCGCGGGAAGGGGAAGATATGATCAACCTGTGTGCCATTGAGCTCCATTAGAAACAGATTTAGCCTTTCTATGGCTCAAACTTAATGATGCATCGGGTATGTCGTGGAGGTTAAGAGACTGTAACTAAGACGGGCCACACTGAACGGAAATGTGCCATTAAATGTGAAATACTGAAGCGCACAGGAGACCTCCGGGCATGTGTTTGCGTTTAATTGAATTTTCGCCTTTGGTACACTTAAAGGAAGAGGCTCGCGTGGTCGGAGCGTAAATTCCTCTTGAGTGGTTTTGTTCGACGGCAACGTCGGGCGGGAAAATCCTTTTACCTCTTTCAGGTTTCGTCAACAATGATATGGTGCTCACATCTTTTATTTTGGCCTGGGTATTACCTGCTACTCTCACACGGGCTGTTAAACACATTTATTGGTGATTGTTCCAACGGCCCGTTACTCCCAAAAGCCAATATTGCAAAAAAATGTCCCACTGGACTGAAACCTCATGTGTCCGACAGCTCGTTATCCCAAAAACAAATGGCCAGTCATTCCAGAAAATACACAATCTCACTGAGTTTTTTGTTGCCTTTAATATTGTTGTATATTTGGATTTGCAGGAAAGTATGAAGTCAGGTGACCTCATGAAACAGTAATACAGAGGTGATTTACATTGTGAAAAGGTTGCAGTTTGATTAGGTTTTGGCACCAACTTGTTTGCAAGTAGCAAATTCGTACTATAAATCTGGCACTGAAACGCTTTATTTGTTGTAAAACAAGAGTTGTTTTTTTTTTTTTTAGCGCAGTTGTTTCTTTTCATGTCAAAATGGCAGCATATAAATAAAGCTATATAGTGTCTGAAGCGGCCCAAGAGCTCCAGACCGGCGTGCATACAACTGGTGTGTGTTCAACATGTTGAATATTGGCCACAACACTGTACAAGTGCTTCTTAATTTCAGTGACATTACATTTAACGTTCACAACAGAAGAAACATCACATCAAAAAGTGGAAAAACACTGTTTTATGACCACTCGATGAGACGGTGCTCCGTGCTTGTGTTTCTGATCGGGCCCTTTCCACAGTCTGTCAAGCTCTTCGAGTCTTGTATCATTGGTACAATCAGGATGTTGGTTAACTCAAACCTCTTGCTGCCTAAAATGTAATGTGGTTTTCGACAGCTCCAAATGAGTTGTTCTTCTGAAGCGTTAACCACCAAATGCGTGCATGTACGTGTTGCACAGGAAACGGGGGGGAGTTGCAACCTCTGTCCACTCTTCGACAGATTCATGGGAACTTAGATTGCTGTGTATCAATATTAGCGCTGGCGACATCTTCTGAAAAATGATGTTGAAGCTGACTGGGTTAGATGCTTCTTGGTTAAAATCCGATGCGGACCTCTGTTCCCGACGCGCTCTCTCTGCCGGAGGAAATTGATCTTTTGAGTCTGTCAGGCAGCTATGAGAGCGCTGCGAGCCGCGGGGTCTTGTTACCATTCACAGGTGCGCCACGCTGACAGGCCCACGATGACAGCTGAGCCGGGCCGAGGTGTGTGTGCGTACGCGCGCGGCCGCAACGTGCGCACGAGAGCGCGCGTGTGTGCGCGTTGCCCCGGCCCGAAGACAGAAATTTGTCAATGGCTGCAGAGATTGTCGGCATACCTGAGATTCCTCCGGATTCCAAACAACCGGTGACAAGACAGGAGGGAGAGAGGCCTATAAGAGAGAGGGGCTTTCTGCCGGAGCCATCCACTCTGCGACGGGCACAGGTGCAATATTTCACAAGATAAAGGCCCCTCTGTTCGAGGAACACGCCGCCATACAGCCGCGATGTACTGGGAGTATTAAGAGGCAGCAGAGACGGGCAGCTTTAGGATGTCCATGTGCAAAAAAACACATCAAAAACTCTCACACCACTGGTTGGAAATACTAATATGTTGCAGTACATTTTTTAAAATAAATACGCAAAAATTGTTTTTGCTTTAATGACAGCTTGAATTCAAGCTGGCATGGACTCCACAAGTTTTATGACTCACATTCTCTCAGCATGATTTAACATTGTTAAACACATAATTTAACACATGTAACACATAAGAGCGGGAAAGCCGTAGCCCCTGTAGCTTTCATTTGGAGATAACCTTTACCTTCAAAAAATTCAAAGAAAAAAAAACTGCTCAATAATTGTGCGTATGTTAAACTTATTTGAGGGTGGTTGTAGAAAATAACTAAATGGAAATGTTTTGGTTGTATTCAATTGATTTAACAGATTTGTCGCGTACGGAAGCATTCAGCGGCACGCGGTTCACTCCGCCAGCAACAATGGCGAGGAACCCCAGTACAAAAAAAAAGTATATCAGATGTTTGGTTTTTTTTCCAAGTAATCATAACAGTTCAAAGAATGCTAAAAGGAATGGTACAGATACTTACATTGACGACGACAGCTAACGCTAGCAGCAACCGCTTGGGCGCAGGGGGTCATCAAGCTGCAACGTCCAACTACCGTAGCTGGAGCTGAGGAGACGCTTTCAACCAAACATTACATTTCCTGGAAGGAAATTCCAACAGGGAAGGGTCGAAAAACGGAAAGGGTTGCGTTATGTTAAAGAAAGTGACTGTGTCCTCGCTCTGTCTGCAAAAAAAAGCAGCGGGATTGTGTTGTAATGGCTAATAGTCCTGCTGCTGTGTGTTTACTCGGGCACTCATTTAATTAATTTGCTTCAGGTGTGTGTGCCTTTGATTGATGGAGGATGGACGGTGGATGTTCAGCACCAAGGACAGTGTCGAGCCTGTTTTTACCACGGAGGTATCTTATGCCGTGACTCTGTGTGGGTAAACATGGCAATGAAAGTTTTGTGTGTGGCTTCTCATGGCCAGCCTGGTGATCGGTCGTTGCAGTGACGCTGCTGACTGATACTTCTTTATAGCTGCTACGTTACAGTGCTGCAGGACTATTTCCAGGCAGGTTTCGGCTATCTATTGGTCCTACGTAACACCTGAGCAGCCCGCCCCATGGTGAAAGTATCGCAAATGTTAGGTTGACACCATCTTTCCAATAACGCAGGACGAACGCAACAACTCATGAGTCGGCAGGAGTTGAGAGATGATGAACAAAAAAAGTGTGTCGACGTACGGTGGGAATCCAGGTTAACGTTAGCAAACCAGGCTAACACCACGGTAGGCTTCCATTCAGTCGAGTGAAACACAAACGTCCCTCGACATTCCCGAGTATTAAACATTAAAAGGGACAGACTTATTACATTTTAACCGTCAAACTTTAAAAGTATCAACGTTCAAAGGCTACACAGGGCTATGACACGCTACAATTAGTAGCAGATGTGGTGTATTTAGTGATTTGGGCTAGCTTAGGCGCTATTTCCGCACATGTATTTGGTTAAATGTTAAATGCTCTAAAACATTTAGTTTGATAGTATGACTGATAGTCACTCGCAATGCCTCAGAGTGCTTTTTTACCTGATGAAGTCCCCACGTATATAAGCGCAGTTTTAAACCAAGTTTAAAAGTGAGGCACCAGATGCAAACTGTGAGCGTGTGTTTGCAGAGCTCGCCTCGCGTTCCGTCTCTTGATTTGCTGCCGGGGCCACGAGACAGAGATTGCCTCATTGCAGGGACCCCGAAGTTAGAGAAAACAAGCCGCACACTTAACATGTCATTTCACTGCGAGGCATCTTAAGAAGTAGCGCTGCAGCTGGCCCCGCGCCAAGAGCAACAGAATTCCTTCAGCTTGGAATGCCTGCTTGATTAATATAGAAAACAGAGTCTCGCTTGAGCTCATCTGGTGCAGAAGTGTGGCACTTTTCTGCTAGTTAAGTTGCCGATCAAAATAACGAGCCATGTCTGCCGCGGCTTCGGGAAAGAACTTGGCTATTTAAGGCCGGAGCACTCGAACTAATGGCTCAACTGCAATCACCTCTTCGATACAGTTTTCAAACTGGACTTCTCTTCCTGTGATGCCTCAGCCGCTCACACTAAATCAACTTTATGTCCTGTAACAGTCAAAAATCAATGCTTTAGTGTCCGAGGTCTCATGAACGCACCCCCATTAACATCGATTTTTCCTGACACCGACGCTGGATGAATACCACACATGGGAGCGCTTGTCCTTTTAGGAATGTGTGTGCGCAGGTGAGCGACTAAGCGTTGCGTTTGGGAACGGTTGTGTTTGCGTGTGTGCGCTCGGCCCCGGAGAGGAAGTTCCTGTGGCGAGACGGGCCCTAAGCTGAACACACACGCGCGCCGCTGGAAAAGCTCTGGAAAACAACTTCCTGTGGTCACCTGCGCTCAATGACCCTGAAGAAAGAGACCCTTACAAACCAAAACTCACTGTCTGTCTCACACACACACACACACTGTGCTAACCAGGCTGTCGACATGGTCGGAGCCAGGCCTTGGCTGTGACACACAGGGGAAGGAGGATGAATGGGACCCTCAGAGAAAACCTTCAGTGTGACGGGCGGGAGAGAGACAGAGAGGGAGGGAGAAAAAAAAATGATTCAACCCGGCAATCCTTTAAATCTCGCTGACATCCTCAAACAAGCATTTATTTTTCACTTTAAACGACGAGAAGTGTCCGAGGTTCGGGGAGACGGCTCACTCGCTCCCTCCACAAGGGACAATGGAGGCGAGTCACGAAAACACGGTTCCGTCGACTGAAATCTGCATGAAATTACAACACGCGGCCCACCGCCGAGTCAGTTTCCATATATATCCCCCGTTTTTTGGCACGGGGCACAGCTCCATGAAATCATCATGCCTACTTGGGTTTTGCTTGCTCAACACTGCCGGGTGGACTATTAGGTGTCCACGCCTGTGGGGGCAGGTTCAGGGGCCGCGTTCAAGACAGAAAGCGGTAGTGTAATAAATTCAGTTTTTTTATGAAAGGCCGAGGGCAATTATTTACACCCGCAGAGAAAATAATACACGGTTTTTTTTCCGTTTGCCCTATCAGCTCAAACTTAGGTGGGCTTTTGAATGAGCTGACCCGGCGTCCGCATTTATATTCTATATCAGCTGTTCGGTTAGCTTTTCATACAATTTGAAATGTTTTGTTCACGTTAATTCGCAACTTTTAGTGCACTATTCCAACCATTCGTCCTTGTACTTTTAGCTAACAACTTCAACTCTTTACAGACGATGGCCGACTATTCCAAGTTCAGCTCGCTAGACTTTTTTGCGGACTCCGGTCCACTTAGGACTATCTGTAATGTTCTGCTTAAAAAAACAAAAAAAACAATATGTGGATATATCTCAGAGACAGTATCTAACAATCTGTTCATGCACCACTGGAGGTACAAGCACCAGACAGTGAGAGCTGTGGTGAGTCACCCGACGGCTCTAATGTGTGATGAGCTGACAGTGAAGCTGCAGTCTGTGGCAGCTGACAGCGAGCTGACAAGGTGCCATGTTTCAAATGGATATGTGTTGAATAAATGAGGAGAAGGAGAAGGGTGGGGATTAAATGTCGGGTTGATGGAACGATATTACATTTTGGAATTACAGTTACATCACATGAAGTTTCAACGTGTCGCCGTTTTGAAAAGTGGCGAAACTAAGATACCCACACATACGTAAAGCTGGGGGATTTTCGTAACCCACTTCCTCTGAGATGCCGCCTCGGCGTTTGGGCACAACAGCTTTCTTTTTTCTCAAATTTCAGCACAGCCCACTGACATGACAGCAGGCGAGCGCTTCCTGCTCTGCAGCTCCCCCTGACCAAACAGGACTATCATTCTCCTGGCCGGAGAGACGAGCGACGACAACCTTCTGCTGGTCTTAAGAACAAATAACCCGCGGAGGGGCCGCCAGGTGTTGCTCCACAAGGACGCTTACAGAAACTGAAGGTCGAAAGATGAGACAGGTGGGGGATGGATGGAGAGTTGCATCGTGGGGGTTGTAGGATGCAGCGTTTCAAGGAGGGGGCTAAAAACTCAGCACGTCTCGGCCTCTGCAGCACCAAATTTGGACGTTCTTTTTTGTAATCCCCTCCTCGCAAGTCCTTTAACTCAATAACTGATTCAGTGGAGTACACCTTTAATAAAGACAGTGATCCCATATGCAAGTAAAATTATTTTGTGGCCATGGCTAACGTGAACATTTTGGGTGCAACAAGGTGCAATATGTAAGAACTGGCCACCTGTCAAATTTATAGTCCAAACAAATAGGGAGCAGCATAACTAGGTAGCTAAGTAAACGCTAACTGCTGCTAAACGTAACTGTCGTTATCTGGTCAGCTCAGTTAGCCGAGCAGCTAGCGACCTAGAGTCTGCTGCTTCTTTAGATTTCAAGGTTGACAGGACGTCGTCAATGTTATTTTTCTCCATATTCTGTTGACAACTTTACTTCATTTTGAACATTTAATTTATGGCACTGTTAAAGGTACTCTGCACCGTTTCTGACCACTAGTAGCGCTGTGGAGCAGTGTTTTGATAAGTGAGCTCCGGCTTTGCTTACGTCTTGCACCCGTTTGTGGACAGAAAGCTGAGCTAATATTTGAGGTCGTGGTCATGGGTCAGTGTTGGGTGTCTGTTAATCAATTCATCAAGAAATGGTCTCGACCTGCACGGTCCGTAAAGTTTCATGAGGTGACTTTTGTTGTGTGATCTGGCGCTATACACATGAAGACTGACGATAAAGACCGATGATGTGTAATCGAGCACAATGGCCTGTTATGTATTTTCTAGCATAACAGGCTGCATGATATGCTACAACCTGTACTCTGGCTTTGTCTTCAAAATATCGCCTGTGTTTCATGGCCGGCAGCCAAAGAGTCAGTCCGTGGCTTACGCTCCACAGTCAGAGGAATACTGTGTATAATCTTATTTTCGTTGGCTCCCCCATAATCCCCTCTGTGCTACAGAGGAAGTTACTTATCAAGGATCTGGTCAGCCTAAGCTTCATGTTACTGCCTCTTTAACCAACCCAATATCCTGCTCGTGTGTGTGCGTGTGTGTGTGTGTTTACCATGCGTTTCTTGGAAGGAGGCGGACTACTTCATGTTTAGACTCAAACAGACACACACGCCGCCGCGGACACACATGCCCAAACAGCCGTGCGCTCACGTATACGCACGCACGCTCCCCAGCATAAACAGACACACACACACACACACACACACACAGACTGCTGCTCTTTGAGGCCGCGGAGCGAGAGCAGCAAATGATCGCCGTAAAAGTTTGCTGTTGCTATCGACAAAGCGGCCTCTGTTCTTAATTTGTGCCCCCCACACCACCTCCGACCACCACCGCCACAGACGCCCCCTCTCCTCCCTCCCCTTCCACCTCCTCCTCCTCCTCCTCCCACACATTTCATGCCTTCTCCCTCCGACATCCCTCTCTCTCGCTCCCCTCTGTCCCTCCCCTCTCTTTTCTGTCTCTATGTCAACCCCCCCCTCCTCCACCATGCTCCATCCTCTCTCCCTCTCATCCTCTTCATTCAGCTCACTCCCCTCCCCTCTCCCAGCTCGCACTTCGGATGTAGGGCAGGAAAAAGGAAACAGCGCCAAGCTCTGTCTGACGGGGGGAGAGCAGGAGCCGGGACTGCGGCAAAGGGGGACCATTTTGATGTGTGTGTTTGTGTGTGTGTGTGTGTGTGTGTGTGTGAGGCTGCACGGGGACTAGAGTTTGGGTGTCAAGGGAGAGAGCGGGCACAGAAGAGAGGAAGGATGGGGGGTGTTAGCGAGGATCTGCTTCACAGATCAGTGTGTGGGGTTTCCAGAGAGCCGCAGCGTGTGCAGGTGATGCTGCCGCAGCTCTGGCAGGTCCGCCCTTGCAAACATCACACGCCAGAGCAAACCCCACTCCCAGTTCCACAAACCTGATCATCCAACTCGAAGTGCTCAGTCTGCCGTGTCAACAGATGCTTGAGGTTAAGTAATCTGTGCTTAACTAGAAACAGACAAGGGCCTTTGTTTGTTACTGTGGTTTATGAAATATTTTCTTAGTTTGGGGGATGGAGTTCTGGGTCGTACGGCCCCCTGCATGGCTGGAATCAGGCTTCCACCACCTTGCCAGGCCTCCAGACTCCCATAGTTTTGGTTCATGTTGGTTTTATTTGTACTTAAACATTTCCTTGGCAGACTCGTTCTCAGGTATGCCGCTGGTCACGAGGTAGAGCCAAGCGTTTGTTTTGTCGTGGTCGTAACCGCAACGGCTACAGAATAATGAAACCATCAGTGTGTAGATTGGCTCCCTATAAACTTGGCCTTCACCATGATCAGGCACCAAATCTCCCGGGAAAATGAGGGCAGCCTGGCACCATTTTTAGAATGAATGGATATACTCGCTTTGCCAGAAAATTAGAAATGATCAAAGATCATCAGTGACAAATTACGCTCATTAGAAGCTTAATTGATGAATGACTTACAAAATTATGTTTTCTTTATTTAAATTCGCTCTCTCTTCAAACTCAATGCCAAATGAATGACGTTCAAGCACTGCTTGAATGGAGACGGATGGAAAAGTACTCAAACAACAATGTTCTTAATTTAAGGGGCGGAGATGAGCGTGTCCACCCAGGTGTCATGTTCCATTACTGCCAATCAGTGCAGTGACCACCGCAGGGTCATTTGACCTGGGAAATAATGCTGATTGTAACTTTTCCCATGGGATGAAAAGGCCCAGATGTTTTTTAGGGCTGTAATTAGGCACAGTGTTGCTTTCAGCTATATTCTATACGCTGTGCAATTGTGGATACTCTGTTTATGACATTTGGCAAGGGAGTGCAAAATTAAACTAGCATTATTGGACCATAAGAAAATGATGGAAGTGAAGAGGATGAAGACGGAAGGTGAAGTCATCTGGCTGGACGCATTAATTGACGGAATCCGGGGGAAAACAGGGGATGAGCAGGGGGGAGATTGTAGGTCAGAATGTAAAGTTGGAATTAATTAGGGCCCATCGCGGGGCAAATGAATGGCTCATTGTTATCGCGGACAGACAAGCGAGGAGGAACAATCCGGGCTTTGTGCTCCGGGTTCACCTCTCCGTCCCCCATTTTCTCACTACATGGACGGGGAGAGGAGAGTATTGAGCATCGTTGTCGTCATATCATAAGGTAGCGGTTGTTGTCTCCAGCAATGCACGATCAAAACATTTTTAGTGAGAGAAATAAACGTATCTGCAACATATTTCTTCAGTGTGACAATATTCACACCCTGAATGATTTGCACTGATGGCACATGTGCATGCCTCGTGTGTCTTATGATGTATGGAAGTTGTAGTGAGACTGAGGGCTCTGTTTGAACTCAACAGAGGGGAGAATGGGACAGGCAGGTGGCTCTTATCTCTGGCAGACCACAGCATGGGGACACTCGCTGCATTGTATTCCCCTCCTCCCCTCGCTCGCACACACGCTCTCACGAGCACACTCGAGCGCCGGGCCCGCTGGCTCGGTACCAACCATCTGCCGCGGAGGACAGGAGCCTTCCACTCCTCGGCGGTGATGTATGGTGTCTGGCTGCTGCTTGCCACCTCACCCCACAGTCACAAGTTCAACACTTCATCATATAGAGCCAGAAGTGGGTCATACTCCGGCACTAATTGCTTTGAATGCTCAGAGTGTTTGAGTGCGCGGCTTTGCACTCCGCGCGCTAAGAACTACAAGGGTTTGGAATTATACTTGAAGGAAAATCAATATTATAAATGCTGAGTCTTATGATGTGTTCCAAGGGCAGTGGGTATTAAGTCACTATGTCTTTGACTTGGTTTTAAGCCCTGTCAGCGGCGAGGCTTTGTGGATGGCACATTTGGCACAGTTGGTCTGACACTTTGGTCTAGACTGAAATATCTTAACAGCTATTTGAAGGCAGACTTCCACCACCTTGCCATCATGGGCTGCCATGATGTTAGGTACTAACATTCATGGTCGCTACAGGATGAATCTTACAGGAACCCCCTGATGATCCCTTGATTTTTCTTCCAGCACCACCAAGAGGTCAACATTTATAATGTTGAGTGAAGTAACTATACTATTATAGAGCAATTTCTTTCTGAACACATTCCTTGTCCCCATAGGATGAACCCGTCTGACTTTGGTGATCCTTTGACTTCATCTTGAGATACCGCGAGTTTCTCATATTTGTTTGTTTGGCAAAATTGCTGTCTAACTACTAAGTGCATTATTAACAGTCCTTCATGGGGTTTTTTGTGTAATGGCTAGACAACTACATGAATTACATTTTAAAATGTTGACGTTCATTGTCCCCAGAGGCTAAATACTTCCAGGGACCTCACCTGAGTTTTCTTCCACTACCACCAAGAGGTTGACATTTATAATTTGGACTAAAACATCTCTATAACTAAAGAGACATGCATAACACACGTTCCTGGTCCCCAGAGGATGTAGACTGTGGTGCTCTCCTGATGTATCCTCTTGAGATCACCATACCATAACATTTTTCAATTTCTGACATAAATGGTCCTCAGAGGATGAATCCCAGTGGCTTTCACGTTACCTTATATTTTTCTCTGTCATTATCTGGTCAAGTTTTTCATTAGTCCAGTAGATTTTTGTTAATGGCCTGACAAAAACAACTAAACTAATGACATTACTATCAGCTCAGCTAATGCTAATTGGCAAATGTTTGCATACTACCAGGCTAAATTGAGATTTTGAACATGGTATACGCTACAGTGCTAACCACAGAGCCTTGTGGCTCTGCTTCCCTGCCTCCCTGCAGACCTGTCCTGTCAAGCGAAAATGCTCATCTTAGCACTATCATTCAAGCTAATTTGATTTACAACTTCCTTAATTCTGATGCAACTAGGTCCAGATTTATTTCGTCTTGGCCCTAAATGATCCTTCTTATTGACTCCAGTCCTGCATTCAATCTCAGGCGTCTGCCACCGAACTGGAGAGCACTGCCAGTAAGTGCTGTTTATTCCTGTCCAACTAATGGGGATCTATGCATCAGAGAGACCGTTAGACAACCTTTCCTCCCTATTGACATCTTGATAAGTGGAAAATTGGGCCTGGAAATGGAGCTGGAGAAGGTTTACGGAGTCTCTCCACCCTGCATAATTGCAGCCTCGAAGCTGGCTGTAATTAATCTTTGAGAAAACTTGTCAAATTATTAATAGGGCCCTTAAGTGATGGCCCTGAAAGGAGGCCACTGTTCGGAGACGGAGGAGAGGGAGCGAGAGCTTTTGGAGGGGCTGTTTACTGTGAAAATACGAAGAGGTCGCTCTCCAGGAGTTCCGCGACTCCACGTGTCAAGGCTCTCCACACATGAAGGAGTTAAAGGGAATGTAGGCCTCTCCGGAAACCAGAGAGCTCAGACTCAAAACTCGAAATGTCATCGGGTATAAAGTGAGCTGCTCTGTGGACACTAAATGGAAGATTGATTTTCGTCAACGCAGCAAGTCTATGGCTTCGGGAGGGAGATGGTCACGTTCGGATACATGGAAGAATTCTTAACATCTCTGTCCTCCAGCACATAGGCTACACTCTTTACCCTCGCTGCCTCTCACCCCACCCCCAGCTCCTGGTGAACACAACAACCATTGTTGCACCAACTGGCCACCTCACACCATCCCGTTCACTCTTTTGCATCTTTGCAAGCCTCTCTAATTAGCGTCGTGCAAGAGGGATTACTCACCTGTATCAGTCTGTGGTTGTACAAACGCGCCAAAGGCTAATGTAAATTATTTCCAGGAATAGGCTAACTCAAAGGTAAACAAGAACTAGGAGGCTGCACGCTAGTGGCTCTGTGCTGTGAGCTAAACCACAGCAAGCTAACATTCCCACAGTGACGATACTAAAATTCTGACTTTTAGCAGGTGTCACGCTCACAATCTTTGCTGCAGTTTCGGTGTTCAGTGTTGATTTGCACATGTTGGCCAACATGCTACATGGAGGCTGATGCTAATGCTAGTGTTACAAATAATTCATTTTGAAAATGTTGACCCAATGATTGCCCTCGATGAAAAATGGATCAACAAGGTGTGGCAGTACATCCTGAGGGGACTGTGGATGTCTCTCCAAAGTGTTTGTAATAAAGTATTGAACCAGTGGAAAATGTGTATTCATCCTCTGGAGACCACAGATGTCAAAGATTTTATAATGTCATGGCAATTCATTGAGTAGCTGTCCAGCCATTTCCCCCTTAAAAATGTCAACCTAATGGCATCTCAAGTGAAAAAGTCATAGGAATACCCTCGTCAGAGGTCCCATCCTCTGGGGACCAGGAATGCCTGTTAAGAAATATGGATCTATAGTTGTTGAGATATTTCACTTAAACACATAAATATCAGCCTCATGGTGGTGATAAAGCAAAAGTAAGGAGAACACCAAAGTCTGTAGGAACTATCCTTTGGGGACAATGACTGTCTGACTGAAGTTACCTCTCTGTAACTTCATGGCATTCCAACCATTAGTTAAGACAGACTTTGTCATCTTTTCCAAAGTGTTGGACCGACCGTTATTCACTGGGAACAGTGAGCTAGCATGGCTAAAACCATGTGTGGCTGTGTTCCATCATATTTCATCTGAACAATGATGGTAATACATAGTTTTCTACGCCTCACAGGCTTCCTATTATATCACACTGTATGTTGTCATCACAGCTGGAAGAATTAATCTTTTTAGAGTTCCCATCATCATTCTAGTTTTAACATGAAATTCAATCCGAAAGGAACTGAAGCAGTACTGCTTTGCCTTTCATAATTAGAGTTGATTGTGTTAGTGCAAATTTAACTGAACAACTCACACTACTGTCTGCCACAGTTCGCTGATAATATACTCTATAGTCAATTTCATATCACTCCATTGTTAGCATGGAAACCAATTACATGCTTGAGCACAGTTCTTCTGCTTTCATAAGGAAAGAGAGGCAAAACATTCAATGAGGGAAACGACTGCGCAGTGAAAATAAAAACAAGATTACATTTTATGGGATGCCAAAGGCCATAATCCTTATTGGCAATTATTGGAGCATAAAACCCCAGAAAATAGTGCAAGTTTAGTGAATACTGGAGGCAGAAGAAGACTTTACTTTTTAAAAGATTTGCAACAACCACAGTAGTAACGTGACTGACTTTCAGATATTGTACTTTATTTTCCAAATCTTCCTCCTCCTGCATGGCTTGTCCTTCTGCAGATTAATGAGAGGTTGCGTTGTGGTGTATTATTCCTCAACTAGCAGACCAGGTGGCATCCACAGGAGAATGTCAATATTTGCTGACGTTGATCTTGTCCCAGTGTCTGTAGATTGTAAGTGCTGTTCCAGAAACACAGTGCTGCAAGGGAACAAGGGATAAATGGTGCAGAAATCAAACAAAACAGAAAAAAAAAATCTGTTTGTTGTTCAGTCTGGGTTTAACAGGTGGCTTTGAGCAATGAGATCAGACATTGGGTGACAAAATTGGTTGGGTGCTGCTGAAGCTTGTTTTCATCCAAGTTAGCACTTTTTTAGCAATATTAGCATCTCAAAAGTCGCTTTAGCTGGATTTGTTGCAGAGATTTGTTGAGAGAGGATAGTAGCAACGAGATATCATGGTCCAAGCTCCCAGTCAGGGTAGATTAAGCTAATTCGACTGCTAGCTGTTTGGTTTACTAAACCTACTAGCTAATGGCAGCGAGCTGTTTGTTAGCTGCAGTTGTTTGGAGTTGTTTAGAGTGTGAATATGACAGGTTGCCAAAACTTGCGTATTGCACCTTTAAATTCATGGATAATATTCTTTTTTTAGTCACTTTTTAGGTCTATTTTCGCAAAACACACAGGAATATACAAACCAGTTTAGACAATTCCAGGAAAGAATCAATGTAAACATTCTTTTTCCCTGCTGTCCTGCATTCTGCCAATGCAGGACAGCCCACCCCCAAAGGATTACCCCACACATTGATTATACAATATTCAAGAGTAAGATTTCAAAGATCTTCACATCCCATTGACAAATTCCTAGTTCTTTTAAAGAGACAACCTATAGGCCACACTGGTGCTCGTGCGTAATCTTCCCAGCTTTCACATTTGTGGGAAATGCCCGAAAAATCCCTTTGTATGTGCAAAGTGTGTGCGCTGGGAGGGGTGTGTTGTGTGCACATGCAGCCACAGCTTCATGCTTGACATTCGACAACAGACAGGTATGTCCTGGAAGCCGTTCCAAGCCCATTCTTCCTGTGTATATATAAAAGATACCCCAGGGCCTTGCTGTTTGTAGTGATCCCTGAATGAAGGAGGCGTGTGTGTACATGTGGAAGCCCAAAAGCGGAACACACAGCTTTTCTGTTCTTCCGCAACACCATGTTTCATGCCCACTTGAAAGCCGCACTGCCTTGTGCCAAAGAGATTACATATTTCCTCACCTAGTGCCACAGGGTGAAGGAGCTGTGCTGTTGTGTGGGTGACTGTTGTGAGTGAATGCATGGTTCAGTAGACAGGCAGTTATTTATAAATGGCACAGGGGTCTTTTTTATTTCAAGCTGCTGTAAGTGATGTATTTGTATTAAGATAAGTGTTAAGTAGCTCTATATTGCAAAAGTAATCGCTGTTATAGAATGTTTGGTCAGTTACCAATGTCTGTCTTTCCCGGCTCATTCAGTAAAAGAGTAAAGACATTTCCTGGTATCCCTGCCAATTTTATCCAATCAGAACAGAGAACTCCATAAAGAGGCGGTCCTCTCTGCTTGTGAATGTTAGCTTGATTTTGAATTAGCTTCTTGTCCTTACAGCTTCTTCTTGTTCAGATTGAACAAACTAGTTGTTTGGATGTATTAATGATGCTTAGAGGTGCTGGTGGGCAGATTTTTTTGGTCAACTTTGGACAGCGCCAAGCCAGCTGTCACTCCTCGCATTTAGTCTTCATGCTAAGCTAAGCTAACCATCTCCTGGCTCCAGATTCATACTGGGTGTGCACAAATGCAAATATGGTATCAATCTTCTCACCAGCCTCTCGGCAAGAAAGCTAATTTCTCAAAATGTTGAACTCATGGCTGTCTCAAATGTTCTGCTTTTACCTAAAGCCACAACGGCCTCTGAGCACGATCGTTTTAATTAGACATGCAGAAAGGGAAACCTAAAACACAAGACCATCTGTAAATGGAAAAAGTTAACAGTTAAAGAGTCAATGACTGCTTCCGTTTGTGATCGTATCACTTCAGTGGTTTAGCAGTTTTTATATGTGGTTAATTTCCATCCTGATCTTACCTGATCTAGGCGTGATTGGTAAGCTATCACACCAGAATCATTCTCTCTACAGGAAGTCATTTTACCGGCCGTTGGTCGCCCAGTAAATTTTTCCATCATGTAGCCCACATCTTCGGAAAACCACAACTCGTATTTCTTTTAAACCGAAAAAGATAAAGATGGTTGATTTGGAAAGTTTTGAAATGCCGTGAGATGTGTTTCTGAACATGCCTGCCTGCCGTTTCCCCTACTTCCAATCCGTATTGACATACCGCGCTAGCTCCGTAACTAAATAGTGTCATTCAAAGAGAAAAAGAGCATATTCCCTGATATGCCAAGCAAATGTTTTCCAAGTGTTTAATAAACACATTTTATTTCTGTAAAACTATTTAAGAAACACAGTTAGCGCAATGGTGCAGATGCTTTTTGCTAAGGGAAGCTGTCGGCTATCAAAAGACACCCACACACTGGAAAGCTGCTGGGTGAGCACAGTGAAGTAGACACACACTTCACCAGTTGGTTTTAAGCACACACACACACCCTCTCACACACATACGCTCGGCAGTAGCCAGGCAGCCGAGGCCCTCAGATATGCTGTTGACAGAGATTATCAGCACAGTTCTCTGGCTGCCTTTCTCCCCTCCGCATGTGACGGAGTTTACTTTGGGCTCGGACCGGGGCCCTGACGGGGCTCCACCTGGTCCGGGCCGAGGGCGAGAGAGACTCTCGGATCCAGATTCAGAGGAACGGAAAAAAAGAGGAAAAAAAAGCAAGAGCGGACGAAAGAGAATGAGTTCAGAAATGGGAGAGGGCCTCATAAAGGGAAACATTTGCAAACCGGAAAAGAGTTATGTAAATGGGTCAGTCATTAAGGCCTTCTAAAAGAGAGGAGGCCAGATTGGGGCCAGGGGCAGGCGGGTAGGCAAGTAGGGGAACATAAACCCATTATGTGAATAGGCTTCTCTGTTCAATGTAAGCTCCTCTGTCTTTACTTCTTTTTTTTCCAAGGCTTAGATTTTGGTTTCAGGATATAGTCCTCGCTAAATGCTAATATCAGCAATAGGTGCGCACTTCCAAGAGTATCTTCAAGCAGTCATTACAGTATTTACTGCAGCAACAAGGCTTTTACTTGACTCATCCTCTCAGTGCGAGCTTCCCCCCGGTGGACACTGATTGTTATTCAGTGCACTTCTGTGTTACTGTGGTTTTTTGGCTACATCAACACTGCGGGCCTTTTCGCAGCTCATTCAGAAAAACCCTATGCAGATTCAACTTTTTTTTTTTACACCACCGTTTGAACTGATAACAATGTAGAAAAAAAATGTAAAAATCTATTTCTGTGAGTTATCTTTTCCTTACGTACAAATCGAATCAGGTTTTTTTTGTCTTTCTTCCTCCACGGTAACATTAAGCAAGGCTGCCAAAATGCCTGTCTAAAAGTGTGCGATATGAGAAAAACTTCAATTAGGCAGATCGCGACAGCTTTGACATTCGCTGTTTAGAACAACCGCAGTTAATTAGACATCAAGACATTCCTCTGGCACATGAAGGAGCGCTGTGTTTGTTTCCATTGCTGTGGGTTTTGACAGCCCGGTTGTTTGCAGTCCTCACAATTGGACCCATGAAAGAGACATGACACTACCTAGACTCCCTCCTTTACATAATGTGGGATAAACACAACGCTGTGTGTGTGTGTGTGTGTGTGTGTGTGTGGGAGCTGCCTATGACCCATTTAACTCACAAAGTAACTGACAAAGTTACGAGGTAAATGTATTGTCGTTTGTTTGAAGACTGAGTGAAGGGCAGTAGATATGGCATCCGAAAACTTGTGATAGATTCCGGCAAATGTCGTTGATGGCTTTACGATCGACAATGTGCACCAGCCTGTGGTCATTATCTGTCTGCAAAATAAAGAAAAAGTAAAACCGAGTGGGAGCTGGGTAGCCTAGCTTGGTAACTTAACAGCACCAGGGATTCGCTCAATTGTTGAATATTTAAATGGGGAAAGGGGCATCTTGGGAGGCTATACAGTCATCTGTCGGCGAAATAACTAAATGAAAAGTAATACCTAGTGGTAATCCATGGTGACTTTAGCAAACTGAGCTAAAAATCTTAAACTGTCCGACTTTCACTGGTGGAGCTTGCTCGTTGATCACGAGGTATTGGCCTCAGTTTACTTTTTTTTTTGCTTTAAATATCTAAATCCGTGCCTATGTTTGTAACTATCTGAAACAGACAACTTGAAAACCAGGCCTACTTAAAGCAGTCACACTGGCCATGCTTGCAGGGGTGAAGGCAGGGTTTGAACTTATCTCTCAACTTTTTTTTTATTTCAGCTATTTCATCATGACTGCCTTCGAGGAGGAAAGTGTGCAACGGGCATCCATATTTGTATGAGGGCTTGCGTCAAGACCAGAGAGACATGGCATGAACTAGTTCTGAACCCTTTTTAAATGTTGATTTCGAGCACACTGGACCCTTTAAAAAATGTATCAATACAACACAAAATTGCTATTTAGGTTTCTGGAAGTAGTGTTAAGTCACCATCCGCAACATATACGTGTGGCTTTGTGGGATTTCAAGCTGCTGACAAAGTAGCAGTTCTGGCAGTTGGAGCTCACATAGCTGTTGTCAGCGTTACAAAACAGAAAAGAGGCACAGACAGACAGAGGGGGAACAACATCCTGTGTCTAATGTGACACCTATCAAAAACCTGCTGTATAATTTACACAGGAAGGAAAGAGCAACACCTGAGCCCTGTCTGTCAGGAGACAGCGTGTAGCTGCAAGGATTTCACAGTTCAGTTCAGTCTCAGCGGCGAAAAAGCCTCGAAGCTTGCGTCTTCCTGAACGAGTGTGGGGCTCCTCTCACATGATGGGTAGTGCTCGAGTCCTGGCCTTGAGTAAGGTTGTCAAGATTTTTATGATTTTTCTTTCTCCTGATGCAGGAGGTGTTGTTTACCGGAGAGACAATATCTAAAAGTATCATGTATATAAGTGTACTGGCCTCCAAGTGTACTGCTAGAGGATGTCACGGTTCTCAGATACACTGTGGTGCAGAGGGCAGCGGGCCCAACCGGTTCTGGATCCCTGATTTGACTTTTTTTCTCTTTTCCTCAATAAGGTTTGGTGGCTGCAGGAGCATGACGATTGCAGGAACCTCATGCTACTCTTACTGCAAGGCACTTAAACTGTAACATCTCCACTGGAGCCAACTTCGACATACAGTCGCCTCCCATAGGTGAGGGGAATGTGTGCAACCGCTGCCTCCCTGTGGCAAAACAGGCAACGACAATATTCCAACCCTGCAGGAGCTGAACAGATCACCCACTCGTCACAATCTGTAACGTTTTCTTGCTGCGTGCCGAGCTTGGGCAATCCTAATCGAATTTGGGATATGAGATCTATAAGACAACGTGCTTATTCAAGTCCAATTTGTTTGATTTGTGGCTGTGGAGATTGACATCTGTAGGCTGGTACATCACTCTCAGACTGAAATATGTCGACAGTTTTCAGTTTGATTTGGATGAAAATGTGTGCTGACATTTATGTTCCCCAGAGGATGATCTTCAATGACTTTGGCAATAGGCTTGCTTTTGTTTGGACTAAAATATCTGCGTTACTAACATTACATTATGTCATTTAAGCAACGGCATGTAACTTTTTGTAGAACACTATGTGATGCGCTGTGTCTCTTTCCATCCATCCATCAAGCCATCATCTGTTGCCACTTATCCCTTCAGGGTCACAGGAGGGGCTGGAGTCTGTCCAAGCATAACATTGGGCGAGTGGCGGGGATCACCTGATAGGCCCATATCGTCAACTATCGATCAAAATCAAATACCAAATTGGGTTTTTGGTGTCAGACCCCATTCATCAACCCAAGCGTTGGTATTTGACAATCTGAGAATGACACTCAACAACCAACTACCTTTCTTTGGAATTTTCTTTAGAAGTTACACAGTGTTACTTTTACAACATTAGTAAGTCAAAAGGACTCACTGTTGACTTTTCCTATCACATGGGACATGAATAGCGGTCTCCTGAGTCAAAGTCCCGCACTTGTTCATCCCGACCGGCCGTCAAACCTCCTCCTTGTGCACACTTTTCGTCCTTTATACTTCCTCACCTGACTTCCTCCTTTGCTGCGATACGAATTACCGCCGAACAGCAAACATCACCGTGGGTTGTAACAAGCTGTTTTCACAGTCCACCTTCATGGTCGAGGCCGTTTGGTCCGACCTCGACTGAACTTGCTGAACATGTTAGCGTTGTCATTGCAGGCATGTTAGCGTGCTCACATTATGCTGTAAGTACTGTAACAGTCAAAAAGCCGCTAGCATGGCTGTCGAATCTTAGTCTTGTGAACATACAGTATCACTTGCTTTTCTTGAAATTGAAAACACAGAATACACTGTCAGACTTTTTGATACTAAAACATTGTGGGTAGAACTGCCACAGGGCTCTGCTGATGGTAGATTGAGTCGTGCAACTCTCACTGAATTCATACATATATATTGAGCTTTAACTTAGCAGCTTTAGGACGAAAACTACAGAGAAGAAGTCGAACTCTGATCTGATAAGAGAGCTGCACATCCCTCAAGGCCGAAGTGTTGGCCTGGAGGGATGTGCTCCCCTTATCTTGAGATACTAATCTGATGACAGTTGCATCATATGAGGGACCGAAAACCACACTCAGACACTCTCAGAACCAAAGTGGAATCTTGGTTTGGATCTACATGTTTTATCAGTAGTTTATTTCGGGCTGCAGCTCAAATGTTATTTTGAGTGCAGTTTGGTGGAATCTTGAGTTGACAGAGAGCCACTTAATGACCTACAGTACTGATTTTTCTGCCCTTTGACCGGTGGTGTCTTCTTACATAAAGTCAAGCTTGTAAGGCATGGGCAGCTGTGTAAGGAGAGAGGGCCTAGTTAATAGCCTGAGGCACTCGGGTGTAAGGACACATTGATCTAGCGGGGAGCGATAAGCACTCCCAGAGCAGCGCTAAGGAGCCTCTGGCTTGTATTTATCAAGCCTCTCCGAGCGGGACGGCTGAACCCGGATCAGTGGTCGGGTCACATCGCCATTTAAACCTCGATATAACTACAAGAGTAAAATGGGTCACAAATCACCGCTGTAGCACAGCTGGGCTTCAGAGAGACTGGACCATAAAAATAAGATATCAGATCATCAATGAAACAGGAGCCATTTAATAAAACGAGGGAGAGAGGAGAGGCGTCAAATCAATATTTTACAATACTTTGACGGATATCCGCTCATCACAGATGGAAGATGCCATTCAACTTCAATGGGGCCCGCAATGGTGCTGCGCCCCCGTGCTCACACAGCGTCAGCGCTGCCTCGCACAAGGCGGCTGAGGAGTCGCTCTGCCTCTAAACTCGTGGCACTCAGATTGAATATAAAGGATGAAATATGCAAGTTGTACTCAGCTTTAAAAAAAAACAAAAAGAAAAGCGAGGGTGTTCACAGCGGCAGAGAGGCTAAAGCTGACACTGATGGGAGCTCTGAACCGAGTAAGTAAGGTGCATGGAGCTGCAAACAAAACTGCTCGGGTAAAAGCTCACCAGCAGTGTCTGGCTCCATCTAGTGGACTTAACGAGTACGAGCTGCCGCAGTGTGGTCACAGGTCGTCTCACTGGCCAACGCCATCAGTGTTAGGTCAGACTGTAGAAATAAGTAGATTTATAGGGGTTTTTTTTCTGAAGCGCACTCGTTGTTGACAATGTGGTACAGCAAGAAGAGATGTAAGAGTATAAAACTCAGCAAATAACTGATTTAATTAAAAAAAAGATAGTTTGTTTGTTGACCCTAAATGCGAAAAGGCCTAGTAACTGATGGTGTCGAGCCTGGATTGTTTCCCCACGGAAACATGAACATGAAAGAGCTCTATAATCTATCACAGATATTATTCCAGGTTCCAGAGCACGAGTTGCTTTAAACCTTTGAACTAAAACAACTAAAGCTGCCCTGCGTAATATTTCAACACCAGTAATGGATGAAATGAGTGTAACGTGAAAGGGGCTCGCTCATATTAACTCATCCTTCAAACTTCTCTTTGTCCTTAGCGTCACGCGTCTAATAAGTGCGCGCCCTCGCGCCATAAAGATGAAGCACGCGGGCGTCACATTCGTTACCTCAAGTAGTGGTCGTTTGAACATTATATTTCAGGCCATTTATTCTTTATTGAACTGTGAAGTGAAGGCCGGGGGGGAGATAATACAACAGAGAATGACGGGCAACGCTGGTTGAAGGACGGTTTCACGGTGGCAGGGAATGAGCCTGATGATGGACTGGATCACAGTCAGCAAGTGTTCATGCCTCAGACTTGACTGAGGACACCTATAATGAGCGCAAGAATATCCATCATACTACTTTTATATTTCAGTATTAGAAAGTTGTCCAAAGCACAAAAACTCCCAGTTCACTTCACTGTAATGCAAATTAATGTTCTGGCTGTCTCGCCTGGACAGATGAGAGAACAGACTCTCTGTTTCAACTGGTTTCACCATTAAACCAGTGGACGCAATACACCCAGACTCCCTTTACAAATTGCTGGATATTGTGAGTTGTTGCCTGCTTTCTTTTTTCCTTTATAAAAACATCAGCTTGTCGTGGTTTTGTTGTAGCAGCCTGTCCCACTACTCCGTGTCTTACCTGCCACCATCTTGCAGCTGTTCGAACACAGTTCCAGCTGAATTACTGACAGTAAACATGTCAAGTTTTTACAAATACAGTGAACAGTTACCAATAAAGACCACTTCTTTGCCACCTATTGAAAAAGTCCCCAGGTTCCCTTAAAAAAACGCTCAATTTTGTGAGTTGTTGAGACAGGAAACACTTTTTTGAAGATTTGTTTAACCACCAACAACCATTTTTTAATTATTTGGGTGTTCTTGTGAATTCGGCATTAAAAGTAATACATGACATCATTTAATTTGTGTAAAAAAACGGTTCGTTTGTCCAAGTGTGTTGGCTTCTACTGGTGGTCCAACCGCCTTTATAACAAGTGGACTTGCATGGTGTAAACAGGCTCTGTATCGTGTTAAAACAGATGTAATTCGAGCTTTAAAGGGGCTCTGTTGAACTTTTGTGTTGCGCTGGAAGCCCATCGTTTGTTTACGTTAGCACATTCCATCTATAGACTGATGTTAGCTACTGTTGCTTTATGTTAGCGGAGCGTTAGCAATCAATCATTTGCCTCATACTCATTTTTCACGTCACATTGCAATCTGCTCACAAATGGCCAATGAGAAAGTGATAAATACATGTAAATTGCTACAAATTGTTGCATAGAGCCCCTTTAAGTAAAAAAACAACAACACACACAGAAACAGAAATCCAACGTATTGGCAGGCTTTTGAACTTTATTGGCGTTTTTGCAAGACCTCATCTGTCAATTTAATTCCAGTTACCATAAAATGCATAACAACTGTTTTCAGAGGATGTTACATGGATTATCTCGGACAACGAAAAAAATACGGCTGCCATCTAAATTTTTATCTTCATTTATTTACAAACAAAGAAACGTATCTGTACTACATGGATTTTTAATATTACCCCACTCGTTCAGGTGGATAAATCATGCAGCAGAGCTTTAAATTGGTTGAAAGATCTTGATATTGCTGAAAAAAGGCTTAAGTGGGATATGACCAGAGTGAAAAAGAAAGACAGAAGAGCATTAAAAAAAAAAAAAAAAGGAAATTGGGCAATACTTATGCTGTCACAGTTTAGGCTAAAAGCGAAGACACACAATAACAACATTATCATTTTTGAAAAAATAAAAAGTGCAAAAGGCAAATTATCCATTTGGGATGATTAAGAATTCCAGTTAAAAACTTGGATGGCTAACTTTTTTTTTTTTTTTTCCCATTTTCTCTACCCGCCACACCAAGTTAAGCAGATTCACAAATCATACTGTACAGAAGTTCTTCAAAGTGCAAATATTATGAATTGGCATAAGCTGGTATATACATTTCATTTTCTGGATGACTTAAAGAATCGAAAAGCACGTCTCATACTCCCACTCGCGCTGGACAGTATCCCCTGACTTTCATCGCTGTTACACCCGCGAGAAACATAGATTTCAGATAGTCACGTGGTTAAAACGTTTTGTTTTTTTTCTCCACGCGTCTCATACGTCACGGAACGCTTCCTCGCTCCGTTAAAAAAAGGAAAAAAAATGGAGAGAATTTTGAGTCTAATCTAAATCAGAAGAAATCCCAGAGAGAGATCCGCGTGTTGGCTTTTTTTCGCTAACTCATGCACGACACGCACACCCGGTCACATTTTCATTTGATTTTTATTGCATTGCGCTCTCTGATTTACTGATTATTAAAATTATTTTGTCGGCGGGTGTGTACAGCACGCACACCCACGCGCACCCACGCACACACTCACGCACACATAACTTAATCTCTGTGATCCCGCTACCCAGCACCTCGCTTCCGGACCGACCACGATCTCTGATGACTAAACTATTCCACTACGTTACATCCATAATTACTCTATGTCGTTACAAAGAACTAAGTTGCATACTTAAATTCCAAAGAGTCTAACTGGAGCCTGGCACGCGGCAGCTACTGCACTGTATGTAAAATGCTAATTATCAGCTCCACTCCCACAGCACCTAAAGCAGGGCTGACCTCGGCCACTGCCCTGCCTTTTCTTTTCCGATCGGGATGGAGCACCTGTGGCCTAAAAAACGCTGATTTAACCGAGCTTGAAGACGCTTTTTCATCAGGCATTTTTTTGGCGATCAGTGCAGAGTGATGGAGGGGAGGGAACAAAGAGCTGTTTATCATGCTTGACAGGCGAACGAGGAGATTGTGTTCTGATAAAAAAAAAACTAAACCTCAAAAAGGCGGCGAATGAGGAAAGAATGACGTTTTGGTTTTGGTTGGTGGGACACTCTTTTCATTTTTCTTTGATTCAAATAGAGAAAGTGCCGAAAGGCGCGGCGGGCGCATGTAGCCCTCCTCCGCTCAGAATGTCATGATCCACGAGCATTTGTACTGCATAGGTCAGGTGAGCGCGACAATAATCGTTAAAAGGCAAAGAAAGGAGAGAAATCCCAATTTGGGTGTGATTGCTCAGAAGCATTAGTCCATTGCAGACTGCGTTTACTGACGTGACATAACGCATTTTACCGACTGCCTATGATCTGCTTCTGGTTGGTTCATTTGAAGCGTTTGCTTCATTGCTCGGAGATGTAGTTGTGTCCTGTTTCGGTTGTCGCGGATTCATTTAACTGATAAACTGTTTCCTGTCTTGTCAAAGAGAAGGTCAACGGGAGTCTCGAACACTAAACGCGTCAAGGTTTTTTGATATGTAAACTGATGAATGCACATTTTTGGGGTTTCCTCACACATGCACAGTTAAGCGCCTTCAGACGAAAACATCTTCTGTCTTGCCGCTGCGTTTTTAATGAAGCTTTATTCGGATCGGAAAGGCTGAGATGCCAGCAGATGGAGTTTGGCCGAGCCGAGCGCTAACTTGGGCGTAAAAAAATGCTACATCGCGGTTAAAGTAAGACTTGCTCGAAACGCCCTGAAATTGAAGAGTGGAATGGCGGAACTAGCGCTGACAATGTATAGTTTGATGTGCACTTTTGTGGCAAAGCCGGAGGGGAAAATCTGAATATCAAATTCTTTGGAGTAGGTTTCCACGTCCCACACGTTTTCTGTTTTAGAGATGGATGATTTTCTAAATTAATCATAAGCTGACAACACTGCCATCATTATGTCCACACAGAGAGCGCAATATCATCGCTTAGTTGCCTTTGATTTTAAGACACTGTTTCATTAAAATAGTTTCATTGTGCTTTTATTTAATATTTCATTTTGTACCTCTCCTGTTCACGCCGAGTGTTTGCCTCAGGTAACGAAGGTCGTGTATCTTAAGCGCACTCCTACTCTCAGGAGACGTGACATACCGTTTTTTTTCTTCTTCACGCGACCCTCGAGCGGCGAAAAAGCTTTGAATCAAAGGAAAATGAAAACAAAAACAAAGCCAGGGTAGAGATCTGATCATCAAAGACTTGTGGGGTTTTTTTTTCGGCTCGGTTTAGAAGTGGAGGCTTCAGAGTGAGTCGTGTTATGCTTTTAATGAGACTGGTATCGCTTTTCTCCCTACTTTCTTTCCTTCGTTCCTTCCCCCGGCTCCTCTCTTCACTGCAAGACTTCTCGGTCAGGTCATTCGGGGGGGGCGGGGAGAAAGGAACGTCACATTGGAAAGGAATGGTGATGCTGTGGAAACCTGTGGGAAATCAATTGAAGTCATTAGAGCAGGCGGGAATATAGATTTCTCAGGCTTCGCGGGCTTTCAGAAGAGATTTTACCTATTTAGTAGAGGAAGAAGAGGCGCGTTCTGTGAGAGGTGGCCATGTTCTCGGACATGTTGCGCACTTTTAGGTAGTTAACGAAGCCCCTGAAGAACAGCAGGAGACCTGTGGAGAGGGAAAACACGGGTCAATCCACAGCAGAGATCTCCATGTGAGACGGTGATATCGTGTTACGGTTACTGTCAAACACTCACCGAGCAACAGGAAGATCCACCAGAGCCAGTACTGACCGTTGAAGTAGCCAGTGAAGTAGTCGGAGAACTGGACACAAAGGAAAAGACACTCAGCAATTGAAGTCTGTAATGCCTTTTAAGACTACGAGGTATTTTAACGCACTTTTAAGGTGCCTAAACTGCTGTTGTCTGCCAAAAGATACAGAAGTATCCGCCGCTGTATAACCAGACAATAGAGCAGGTTCTTTCCTCAGGCTGCTGAAGTCATCCTCAACACGCCTACTAACAAATATTTTCCTGACTCATTAGTGATTCATTCGTTCGTTTGTTCCGGGGGTGGGGCGGAAAAAAACGCCAGATTATGTTGAGCAGCTTCCAATTAGCGTATTCCAACTCACCTTGAAAACATCAAAGTTCAAATCAAGTGTCTTCCAAACTCTCTCAACTTTGTCAAAGCCCTGTTGGAGGAAAGCTACATGCGTACGTACTCTGACGATGAGGATCCATTTGATCAGGGAAAGGCCGAAGCCACAGATGGCTCCGTAGCGCCCTGCGATGGTGTTGGTCAGACAGAAGGACAGGCAGAACCCGATCCAGTTGAACAGGAAGGCCACTGGTGGGGGGGGGGGACATTTGACAAGACTTTAGCAAAAGAAACGCTATGATCTTATTTCGTCCTGCCGCACATTTGGCTATGTTTATTTTGAAAAGGGCTAGGGAATTCTTCAAAATAAAAGCAAACATTTTGTATCAGAGACAATCCAGTAAGGTATCTATGAAATACACTATATTTATTAGAAATCAGCTTGCTGTTATAATCAAACATCATATGTTGACAGGTTTTTGCGTTAAAAATGTTAACACGACTTACTGAAAAAGGCCAACATGAAGATTCCATCGTTGCCAACTCGGAGCTGATCAGCGTCGCTGAAATCGTCTCTGGGGGGGAATTCGTCATCCTGACGTAGACACACGCACACACACACACACACACACACACACACACACACACACACACACACAAACAACTTCAGCGTGACATATACAGTGAGTGTGGCTAAAAATACACGGCAACGCCCACAACACAATGAGTTGAGTCAATGTCTGACTCGTGACTGATTACTACCAATTACTTTGTTCTTTCATGTCACAGAGGGTGAAGTGGTTGCAACGCGGCACGCTTTTGAGGTAAACCTCCACCCACTGGACATGCATGTGTAGGGACAGACGGCAAGGACGGTATGTGTGTGAGTGTTTGACCTCACCCGTGGCATCACGTCCACAGTGGAGGCAGCCATGGCGGCCGCTTTGGCCTTCTCCGCCTCGTCATACGTGGGCAGTGATGTGGCGACGCTGTAGGGCGGAGGCACGGGGAAGTCACCTTGGAAACTAGTCTCTGTGGGATAAGGAGAAGATTTGGTTATAAAAGGAGAAGGAAAAAAAGGGGGGGGACCGCGTACAGTATGTAGCTAAGCAGCTGCCAGTAATGTGGTAATGCTGTCATGGAAATCAGCACTGACTCAAGAGTCAGACAGAAAACTGCCAGAAAAACGCCACAGATCTGCTGCTTTCGCTATTTTAGGAAGCACGAACCCACACTGTGGAAAAATAAATGCGCTGCTACGAAAAAAGAGAGATGTGAAAGATTCCTGTTGCACATACCGGGTGCTGCAGCTGTTGCTCCCAGTTCAATGGAGGCATAAGGGGGTGGAGGTGCCTCGGCATCCCCCTGAGTCCTCGACCCCGACGCCTCCCCGGCTGCTGCTGTGGCCGCGGCGGCAGACGCCTGACTCTGGCCCTGGCCGCCGGACGTGCCGGCCTGGGCCGCGGCGGACGTGCACGGCTGCTGCTCGCTGGTCGAGGCCTCCGAGGAGTCATCCTCGTTGTGCAACTGGAAGAGAGGATGAGACGCAGGCAGATCAGCTGATCAGTCAGCCAAAAAGTGAGGGCCGCTCCAGGGGATGTTCGCACTGTTCCAAATTTCTAAAGCTGGCATCAATCTTGTGCTTTCTGCTCGGCTGAGAAAAGCAGAGCCCCGTGAAGACGGCCATGAAATATGGAAGCCACTACTTGTGAGTTGGCATGGAAGATTGTGTGATGGTAGCTCCCACTTTGATAAAAATAAAACCTAAGGCTGCCGGGATGAGTTAAGAAAGCGAAGAAAAACTAATTTCTGAGTGTTTGATTAAATCGTTTTAATCATTCTAAGCACAAATGTCAAACATTTGCTGGTTCCAGCTTCTTCAATGCAAAGCTTTTCTTTGAAATTTATGGTAGCAAATGGAAAGTCTTTGGGTTTTGGACTGCTGTTGGACAACAGATCAGTTTTTTTAGACAAAACATCTCACTGAATCAAAAGAATAACTTGCAGAATAATCAGCGATGACGTTAGACGCAGCCCTGATCACCAAAAAAGTGTTCAGTTCAGCAGCGTTTCCTGAAAGCAGCACCGACGTCAGCGAGTTATTGCGTAACAAAATGAGCTCTGCATCTGTTTTTAGTCGTTGGCACGAAACGTGGCTCAGGCAGAACTGTTGATTTTTTATTTAACTTATCTTTTTTTTTTTTTGTTGAATGAGTGGGATGACATAACAACTTGAAATAACAGGCAGTATGTAACGGGATAATCTTTCGCAGCACATGGTTCATTCTTCCCAGAATCTTTATTCACTGTCATGGTCAATTTCCTCGGCACATTTTTTTTCAGAGAGAACTTGCAGTCCAGTTGTTCTCTGTTGGAGAGATTACTCGCAGCCTTTTCGAGCTTTCTTGCAGCCAAAAAACTCTCTATAAAGTTGTTTTTATTAGTGGCAGAGTCTGCCATTCCCACAGTGGACTCCAATTGCCCACCTAGACATGAAGGAGTAGACCAGCTCAGCTGTTCAGAGCCTCGCTGCTTTCTGTTCACTTCCTTCACACCGTATGACAGCTGTATGAATTCGCCGCTAACGCAAACAGAACATTTCCTGTTTCCACACTGGGGCGGCCTTTGTTGTGAGGCCGTCAACGCAGGATTACAACTCGCCTTGTGCTATTTGTAAGACTGTGCTTGAAATATAATGACCGGTCCGTGTACGTATGTCTGCTGGGCACGATCGGAGCGCTTGCCCTCAGCAGAATGTTTGACACCGCGAGCGCGGGGGAGGGGAGGGCTGCATCTGTGTGTCAACAACAGGAAGGTCTCTGGAAAAGTGATACAGATATGTAATCAGTTAATGAGCGTCCCCCCCCCCCTGCTACAGCTGAGCGAGTCGGGTTCGGGCTTAAGTACATTAATTTTTGTCAGAGCAAAGAGCCAAACGCCTACTGAAATTACAGAGGGGCGATGGAACATGGTGGTTACGCGATGGCTGGTGGGAAATCTGGCTCGGGAGAAGCGAGGGCGTGAATCCTCCTCGCCCCTTCTCTGCAGCTTCCACTGAAGCGACCTTGAGAAAGTTAACTCTCACCCAGACGGACAACAACAACAACAACCGTTTGTGTAACCTTGTGCTCTATCTGTCATGACAAAGACAACCGAAAAACTGCTATGACAAAATACTGTTTTTCTTATGTAATCCTGTAATCCAGTTAAATTATCCGCACCACATGGTTTAATGGTTTAATCACTGGTACCTCGCCCTGAGGAAAAACGCTTCATTACCCAGCACTAACAGATAACAGCCACAGACAGGCCGTGCGTCTTGCCGCTACTATGCACTCAATGTTGCTGAGCATGTTCAACTTCCTCCGAGCTGTAAAAAAAAACATTTCTGAGTGGCGCAAGTGAGGGAGGATTTAAGTGACGGTTGACGAGAGTAGGTTCCCGCAAATGAGGGCACAACACGAGGTCCCGGTTAGAATCAAACAGTATCCTGTTGTTCTGCTGGCTTGTGATGATGAGACACCAAACATCATAAGCCTTCTGCCTTTTTAACCTTTTAGTCAAATACTTTCATCGAGGACGGCATGTGAAAAACGCCTCACCGCTGCGGGCAATTTTTTTGTTTCAGTTCTCAGCTCGGACGACGCGTGGGTTGAAAGCCTTTTATTCCCATAATGATGTGTCTGAGACGATCCAAAAACCAGGTCTTTTATTTCACATTTTCTACCACGTAATGGCAGTATTCTTGTTGTGGGGAAACACCCTTTGTAATAACAACCTGACGTCAGCGGGGCCGATAACTAAGAAGTCGCACATGTGAGTAATAACAGGAGAGCTCATGCCACCTTGTTAAGGCCCAAAAAGCGCCCGGGTCGATGTACAGGAGGCGGCGAGTGAATGAGCGTCCGACGACTGGCTGGGACTCAAGGACAAAGCATAACGCACCCCCGCGCACGCTGCACAGGAGATTACATAAGATCTTAACAACATAGCCACAAGCCTCCTCGGGTGTCCAGATATACCCGAAACGTACGCAGGCCTGCTCAGAGCCAGCAGTGCCAACACCTGTGGAAATCTGAGTGGTATTTTGAGAAGAGAGAGGGGAAAAAAAATGTTAAGTGAATAAGTTTGGGCATAATGAAATGAAGATGGCGCTGCTTGAAAACAGTATGCGAGTAACACCAAACAAACCTCTGATCACAAACGGTGTTATTGTTGAAATCTGCACTTTGGTCAGGGTTGAAAAGTTGGAGCGCAACCCTGATTTGCTTTGGCTCTCACTGAACCCGGCGGGATTATCACTCACAAAGCCAGAACCGCAGGAATCGGAGCACAAAGCGGACTTTTATCTCAAATTGGCCGTAACAGTCGGTCTGCTTTCTTTCCAAAAAAACTTCTCAGCCATCATTGTTGGATGGCAATGACCTCCACGTTCAATCACCCTAAATATCATCTGGGATTCTACGTTGCTTTGGGCAGGACCTTTGTAATAAGAAAATAAAGCATGTATTACCTTGTAAATACCACTTATTCATAGTTATTCATCTGTTTTAATAATGTCTTACCTTGTAAAAAAAATTGTTCTAAAGTTTTTCAAGTAGTTTTTTTAAACGCATTTCCAATAAAGGAGATTAAACAAGCCATACCTTGCAAAAATGAGTCGTTTTCAATCTTGTTATTTCGAAATTTCTCACTATGAAGGAAATGAAAACTTACTCAACATAAGTTATTAAGTTAAAAGTAAGTAATAATAACTTTTATCAGTGTAATGTCCTTCATATGATTCTAACTAGCCCAGAAACCAAAGTCTATGCCAGTTTTTGGAAATGTTAATATTATTCACTTATTACTAATCAAACATAACCATATTCAAATATTAGCCACCTTATAAAGTCCCCCTGCTAACACTAGCTTGAAGCTAAACTAACCGACACTTTAAACTTTTATTGTATCTACCACCGTGTAACCTAACATGGGTTTAATGGCAAGTAACTAAACATAAGTTAATGTGTATCAAGCATGTAACACGTTGTATTAGGATATTCACTTTCAAGGCCGACATATTCATTTTGACAGGCTAGCTAACGTTAGCCTAGCCGATGCGGAAGTGCTCGATAAGAGAGAGCAGCCATAACAAAACAATTGTAGAAAATAAATCGAGCCAAAACACAACAGAAGTGACAACTCAGAAGCAGATGAAGACGTTTTATCGTGACGTCTACGTGAAGTAACACTTTATAATCGTGTAATAACACTTAAGCAGTGTCTTAATGTCAGCAGGGCCTCGCTTCCTGTCACAGGCAGGCCGAGGTAACGCGTTAGGAGTCGGCTGTTTTGATCCCCTCTTGCCCCGGACTCACCACTTGGTATCGGCTTGCTGGGTCCATCCCGACGCTTGTTCAGCTGGCAGGCGAGCCAGCCGAGGAGAACCGGAGGGGGATCAGACTTTTTCGTCGCTCCCTTTGTTTGATACAAAGGCAGAAACACTTGTTCTCTAGCACAGCTAGTTCTCTGTGTAGAGAGCGATTAGAGAAATGGCTGCAGTCTACAGAGCACTCGCTTAAAAAAACAGCCCTGTCGGTAAAACGCTCAGCAGCAGAGTGAAGCTGCTCTGCCCACACGACACTTCCGATCTGATACTTCAAAATAAAATGTATTGAAATGGGACGCTTCTCAAAAATAGTTGTTGATATCTTGTTTTTACAAATTTCTTACAAATAAGGAAATTTAAATGTACTCCACATAACTTATTAAGTTAATAGTTACTCTTTGATTAGTGTGATTTCCTTCACATGACTCTCACTAACCCAGAAAATAAATCGATTGCCAGCTTTGGAAATTTAAATATTATTTGGCTAAATAAAAATCACATTTGAATATCAGCCATCAGAATATTTGAATTTTACTCAAGTAAAATTACCCTATTGAAGTGTTATCAGAAAGTATCATAAGTGTACTAATTATGCAGTGTGTTAAAGCTGTCATCTGTAATTATGTTTTTGTTATATATGCTGAAATTGTCATTATGATCTGACAGTAGAATAAGATACAGGTCAGCTGTCTGTGGCTCCACCCAGTGGCTGTAATTTGATTTGCAAGAATCCACCTCTCCAGGATCAACACAACCAATCACAGGCAAGGGGCGTGTCTGAGAATTGTCAATCATTTTCCTGCATTGGCTGAGGCAGCCCCTCTCCCACGCGCAGCCCATACCGGACAGTGCCCCTCCCTCGTGCAGGCGCAGTACCTGCTCTCACCTGGTCAGACCTTCAAGTTCAAGTCCAAACTGTGAACAATGATGGAGAAGCAACAGAGCTGAAAAATGCCCCACCATTGTCCACGTCAAGGAGAAGAAATAAGAAGTTTGACGAAGAAAAGCAGTGTGAAAACAGAGAATTGGACCGAGCCAGAAAGAAAACTAGGATAAATATCGGAGCTTCATTTCAGAGGTGGAGGGAGCTGCAGGTTTTTAAGGACTCAAGAGCTATGCAGAGTTAGCGGCTTTTCTGCTGGACAGGTAAGGACTCCTGCTTGATATATGTTTCATTCTGTGTTTTAACCACAAGGCTATGGTGGTGGCAGTTCCAGTAATACTCATAATAGCTCATATCGCCATATGATGTTGCAGTCGAGCTACCTAGCTTGTTGCTATATCTAGCTAGTTAGCTTGTATGCTAACTCCTGTGTTTAGCTTTGTCTTTGTGGCTGCTGGTTGGCAAAAGTGTTTTTCATGTGACCGGGCAGTTATGACGTTAGTTTGTGTTCAGTACGTCTGAAATGGTTGAATTGGTTTAGAAAAATAACTTTACACATGCTTCAGAAATGCAGCATGGTGATAATGATTACCTGGTAACTTTATCTACAGCGATGTGAGGAATTTTGTTTGTTACTTGGGTTACTGTAATTTAGTTGTATTGGTCGGAAAAATCGGGGCTTAAGTTGTTGTTGTTATTTTGAATAGCCCTCTTGGTTATCTGGCATCCTCTGTCACCATGGTTACAAGTGCTGTGCAGGCCCCTTTCTGGGGAGGGGCTTTGAAGGCAGGGTAATTGTACTACTACATATACTTTGCCTATTTACCCTACCTTAGTATATTATAATGACGTATTCGTTTTTGTGGAACTATGTTTTACTATAACTGGTTTATGTTGACAGCCTTTTGCTTCTCATTATCTTGAAATCATCAATCGAAAACACTTAAAATAAAATAGCCGTTTTATTTTGAAGGCCGAATGTCGTCACATCCGCATTTAAGTCCAACTCCCGCGACTTCACACTAAGGGAGTCGATCACGGATTTCCACGGATTGAGGAAGCACGATGACGCAAACGCATGCTGAAACGGTGAATCAATGAGCCGCTAGGTGGAGCCAAAGCCCAAATATGACACAGCTCCACTGCCAAATCGTCTCCATGACGTTTAAAACCAGGTTAATATTCTTACATGACTCAGTTTTTGGGTTGTGTGTCACAACATAATCCCTTCATTGCCTGAAGGGAGTTGTATTTTAAAGCGCTGCGTGGTTCTTATTTTCCTTTAAGTGTTAATTATTGAAGGTAGCAGCAGAAAATAGGCCAAGGAGAAGAGTTTGGCAGGAGGCCTATCAGCTCCGCTTCGCAGACATAACTCACATTGTAGCACAGTTAAAAAAAACTCCGGCCTTGGACACATCTCTGCTCTCAGTGGACTCTTTTACATTCTTTACACAATGTTCTTTTAGAATGAATAAATAATAAAATCAGGATTTACAAGCAGTGAAAAGTACCTCATAGGTTTTGTTGCCTCAGCCTTGGTCTGGTATAACCTCATGAAGGCATGGTGGTAGTGTATGTTTTTTGAGGTTTAGGTAATCTGCTGTTGTTTTACCATTTCCTGTTTTCCCACAATGGCGACTTGTTAATGAGTTACTTTGGCAGAAATACTCCTTATTTTCTGATTGCACTTGGGTTAATTGATAGCAGTTTACTTATTAAAAAACTAGAATGGTGATACAGACAAAAATCCATAACCGAAGAATGTTTAAACCAGAATAAACCACTCTGTCAAAAAGTACTGATTTTTTTAATTTTATGTCACAAAAAAAGAACACTTGCAGGGTGCAAAGGTGTCATTGACACTGGGGCTGCTTGGAACATCATTTACTAAAGATGTACTAAAAATGGCGCGCGCCAACAAATGCTGAGTATGATTTTTGATGTACCATTGTGCCATTTCTCTACCACTGTAATCATCCGCTCCCTCATATCATCACAATCGCATATGTTGAAGACATCTGAGCTTTATGTCTTCACCACTTCTCACTCAGATTTCTACTGAAAACTTGCTGAACTTTGCCACTTCACCAGGTAGTGTTTCTTATGCTATTTCACCTCCACGATCTCTCGCCAGAAATAATGCAGTAAAGCCCCTTTGGCGATCCCTTTCCCACTTACCAAGAGATCTGTCCTTCTGCATGTTTAACACCTTAGAAAAGATCAGGTCCTGAACCCCCCCGAGCTCTTAAAAAACAGCCCATTCCTGCAGAGAATAACCTCAGATGGATTTCATGTTTTTTTTTGCTCTTGCCAACATTAACAGCTCGCCGTCAGGGAGAAATAACACGCAGCTGTTTCACAATCAACCGAGTTGAGCCGTCCCGTGTGTGTTTGTTTTGGTGATTTCATTAAACCTTCTTTGATAAAGCAGTCGCTGCCTGAAGCAACAGGCTGACCCAGAACCATCAAGTTCAAAGTAAGTCGCTGGGCTGCGGCGTGCGCGGAGGACTTTGTTTCATCATTCAGCACTGATTTGATAAACTGCTTATGCATCCAATATTTACTTTCCTCCCCGTCCCCAGACTGCAGACGGCATGCATAATGCACTGTGCATTTGTTTATTATGGATATACATGCAGAGTGAGGCAGGTTTGTGTCTTTAGCTCATGCTCAAGTTTACTCTGTCATGTGTTTTTTGCCTCTGGGCTAATCCTGGATCAGCGCTGCAGTGGATCAGGGTATAATAGGCTCCTGGTACCTTTATGAATGCAAGTACCGGAGTTTCAAGGATAAAGCACAAAGAGGTTCAGGAAACATTGAGTGAAAAAAAATGGCTTACAGAATCCAATATAAAGCTGTAAACACCTGCATTTTGTCTTGTGAATAATAGGAATGATGATATAGGACATTTTGAAGGTAAATGCTGCTGTGATGTAGGGCTTCAACTATTGATCATTTTCACTATCGATCAATCTGTTGATTATTTTCACAATTCATCATTCAGCCTAATGTTTTAATTGCCCCCAGGTGCAAATAAAGTTTTTTGACTATAATTTAATTCTTGGGTTGATGTATGTTGGGGTCGATGGATAGGTCAAACAAACGCAGGACTTTGCAAGTAAGTACTGTGGATACTTTTGTGGAAGAACTCCACTGTGTGCTCCGACAGTGTTCCTCCACTCCCATCTTCCTGATCTATCGCACTAATACACTTGCCGCTCTTCCAATTTGCCAAAAGCTGCGGTAAAGCCACCCTAAACAGAGCAAACGATGAACGCACAGCGAGGTATTGATAAAAGGCTCTTCATGAATTAAATATTAATCCCGTTCGCTAAGAAGGGGATTACTGTAGTACATGTATCAGTTAAGCAGCTCGCACTGAGACAGAGAAGGACGGAGAGGATGGAAGATGTTGGGTGGGAAGAAAAATGGGGAAAAGACGTGAGGCGCAATGACAAAAAGCAGGTGCTATATCCTGCGCCATAAAGTGTTTTGCCCTTTGCAAGTCGGCGGGCATTAGCAGCATTAAGGATTAATGTGTAGTGGTGATATATGACTTCCTGCCTGTGCCTTTTTTGAGGCAGCAGACCTGCGTGAGAGTAAAGCCCAGCTGCAGTTAGCACCCCACTTTTCGAGCCTATAATTGCACTTTAGAACATCCATCACTGACACACACACACACACCTGCGAACACACGTACAAACACCCACTCAAGCCCACACACTCCCCCCCACCGCACACCACACAATCAGGATGTTGTTACTTGGCAACATCATTTCAAGGTAAATAGGTGCTATAAAAAGGTGTTATGTAAAGGAACGGTGGGTGTCTCTGTCAGATGCTGCGGCTTTTCAGCGAGGCAGACTCATTCTCATGCTCGTGAAAGCTATTTGACTGGAGGTGAGCGTTTTGTTCGAGCCTGATGGAGTCGTGTATTACAGGCGAAGACATCTGTTAGTTTTTGCAAGGCTACAAGCAGCAATTAAATTGCCTTGCTGCGGTGTGTTTTGATGGAATTTATATTTCGGGAGGGGAAGATTGCATTAGAGGAGGGGAAATGGGGAAATTTAATATATTTCCAAGACTGCTACATATACATGCTTACAAAAGGGATCATAAATCAGTCTTTACAGCACAAACAGTAATTTTTTTATGTTAGGGACTGAATTAAATTATTACAGGTATGGGCGGGGGTTAAAAAAGAGTCAGAAAAAGGGAAGGGGTGTGTATTTCATCAGCAGACTATGCTGAACATTTTGATGATATAATTCCAACCTTTCCACAAAAAGGAAAAAATAACATGCACGCAGAATGTCAGGTGAGGGAGTAAAAGGGTGGAATTTGGGGGTTGATAGATGTTGGGGTTGGTGGATGTTGGGATTGATAGATGTTGGGGTTGGTGGATGTTGGGATTGATAGATCTTGGGGTTGGTGGATGTTTGGATTGATTGATTTCGGGGTTGGTGGGTGTTGGGATTGATTGATTTCGGGGTTGGTGGATGTTGGGATTGATTGATCTTGGGGGTGATGGATGGGGCAAACAAACACAGGACTTTGTAAGTGACGCAGGTAATATACGTGACGCAACTACACATATGTACTTTAACAAAAACCGTGATCCTTTCCCAAACCTAACTGAGTAGCTTTGTTGTCTAAAACTAACCAAACTGCTAGCGTTAGACGTGAACCACATGTTTAATGTTGTAACTATGACTATGGATGACGGCAAAAGACACCTGACTCTGGATCTGATTGCTACGAAAATCCATCTAAGAAATCCATAGTTCAGCCGCATTAAACAACTTTAACACATTGTCCACAGGCTTGAGAGAGACAGGGAAGGCCTATTTTTCATGTCACATTTCAATTTGCTCACATATGGCCAATACTAAAGTTGTTAATACATGTAAATTACTACAGATTGTTACACAGAGTCCCTTTTAAAAGTAAATAGTCTTTCATTACTTTTCTATCATTGGAACCTTAATTTTCCATATATTTTGAGTTTTGCTTATGGTAAATGTAACAGAGATTTATGGGAAAAGTCCAGACTTTAAGTGTTTAGATCAGTGAATAGCAAAAATGTTTTCATGTCACATTTCAATTTGCTCACATATGGCCAATGATAAAGTTGTTAATACATGTAAATTTCTACAAATTGTTACACAGAGCCCTTTTAAATCCAAGTAAATTGTCTTTCATTACTTTTCTATCATTGGAACCTTAATTTTCCATATATTTTGAGTTTTGCTTTTGGTAAATGTAACAGAGATTTATGGGAAAAGTCCAGACTTTAAGTGTTTAGATCAGTGAATAAGAAAAATGTAATCTACTGGGTACTTGATTTGAATAACGATTGGAAGAAACTGCACACGAAACACTGTAGCACATCCGATGTGCATTCATCTGGAGTACTGGTCAATTTCGTTCTAACCCTGGGCTGGCATACCTCTCTCTTATGAAGACCATAACATACTGCGCAGAAGATTCCTTTTTTGTTTTGAGTCGATAAAGGCATCATTCCAGACCTTTCTAACAAGACTGTGATAACCACTCAATGCGATGAGGCCTTTGAATGCATTATAGATGAATGCATGCACTTGTTTCATCAGAATAGGCGTTTCATCATTCGATGCAATTTTTAAAGTATACCGACTAAGCTGCAAAGATGCGAATCCAGCTACTGTTCAGCCCACCTCGCTCACACTGGCTGTACATGAGAATAGAGCGGTAATTGTAAAGTGTAAACAAGCAGAAACTCTGTCCATGAAATTGGCCCCTGTGCACTACAAACTCCAAACATGGAGTAATTAAACGCGTAATTATGGCGTCTATGGCTCTATCGACACAGGCTGTACAAAACGTCTTTTAAATAAGCGTCAGTATGAGCTACAAGCAGCTGCTAATTAGCAAGAAATGTGAAAATGGAGAGCATTAATCACACGTACACGCCTCTCTGTGTTTGCAGATGAGTGTGTGGGCGTGTGAATCTGTGTTTGGAGGGTGGTGGGGGGGATGCAGCGTGAGGTGCATCCATGTGTACTGTATGTGCTTGCAGCATCCAGCAGAGGGCAGGAAACACAAGGTTATATTATGAGACGCTGTATTTGTTCTCTCACCATGCTGTCACCTCTCTTTCAGATAATGACACACACTCATGGAATCCAAATATGATCTTTTTTTGTGTGATGGTTATACGTGTGTCAGAAATATGCATTGAATTTGTCAGAAAAACCAAAACCTTGATAAAAAATTCTCTGCTTGTATTCTGTTTCTCAGCTTTATTGTGTTTTAACATTAAAGGTGCAATGTGAGATTTTTCACTGATAATATACCAAAATTAGCTAACATTATCAACAGAACCTGAAGTAATAACAGTGTCGATATTATATATATTTATTGACATCTATGTATTGTACTGTGGAAGGATCTATTTAAGTGAGCATGCTAACCAGTTAGCCCCCTAACAAGTGAGTCTGAGCAGAGCAAACAGCTAGCACATAGTTAACTGAGCTCATTAGCTAAGAGCAGTTGCAGTTAGCAGCAGTTAGCAGTTGCTCTGCTGATATGCAGAGTTTGGAGTCTATAAAAACTGTCCAGTTCTGACATTCTGCATCTTTAAAGAGCAGGTAGACCCATTTCATTAGAATCCTTTGTCTCCTGCAGAGAGGACTGCAACAAAACCAACTGAATAAAACGGACCTTTTCGAGATCTATGGCGACGTTTTAAACACAACACACAAACCTCTCGCTGGCAGCCACCGCTCACTTTGTTCCGATCATTAATGAGCCTGGGGAACCGAAGTGCTCCTGTCGCCGGGGAGGGAGAACAAATTGGACGACGGGCTGATAATATCTGAACAAAAGGAAATGGGAACGTGCGCTCCAATAACTGGCTACGTGGCTAAGTGATTTCATCCGATACTGTCATCCGTTCAAAATAATTCATGAAACACGGAACATTATTTCGGAGGGTGATCCGCCACGAGATACTGATGAATCGAGAGGAGAGATGTAAATTATTCCGCCACATCTGAATCTAAAATTGGGTGACTTTTTTTGAAGATGGTGATTTTGGCAGTGCGAGAAGTTCACATAATGACTGAGTGCAAGTAGACGAAACTCAGGAAACTGTGGTCCCATACACTAATTAAGTTTGATGCCAGAAAACTTCAGATAGACTTGAATATTTGGAATAAATGAAGCTGTCTGAGATCGAGTGTTTTCGTACTCAAAGTGAAGGGGTTTTCATCAAGTATCATCATACCGCAGACAGCACTGCTGCACCAAGGTCTCACACACAGTTTGACAATATAACAACCTGCAGCTATGACTCTTACAGTTACATAAGACACTTTTTTTTAAAATCAGGGTTTCATTTGGTCAATTTAAAAACCATCATAACCTGTTATTCCTCACCTGGCCACTAGTTGTCCTTGGTGTATTTCCCTGAACGGACACACACCTACACACCTGTGCCTCATTACTTAACAGACCCCAAAGCCAATGTTCACACTTTTGCTATATTGTCTGTGTTCAACAATTGTCTTTTGACCAAGTTAAATGTTGAATGTGAAGTGTTGTTCTCGCCCCTGCTTCAAACATCTGAATCCTCACTCCTGTGCCACTTCCCTAAATCCAACAGGTCATGTTTTTCTTTTCTTTCACTGTTTCTCCATTTTGATTTGTGAGCATTTGGTATCGGTTTATGGGTCAGATAGGATTCACATTTCTAAAAAATAAAAGGTACAATATGTAAGAATTGGTCTTTGGAGTAATTACTCAAAACTTACAGGCATGTTCGGCGGCTGTGGCTCAGGGGTCAAACGAGCATCTTGCGTGTGATAAATGCCCCAAATGTATAGGAGGCAGCATATCGCTAGAGTGACTGCTAACTGTAGCTGCCACTAGCTAGTTCACTCACTTAGCTATCAGCTAGTGGTCTGGACTGGGAGCTCAGAGCACCAAGGAAGTGTAGTTGTTTTTACTGCCAGCCCAGGAGCTTGTACCAGGACAGGCCTAGGCTAGCTGGTTAGCATGCTAGTTTCAGTTGGCATCTCTGCAACACAATGAGTAGATGTCAATGTTGAAACTGTTATTTCCTCACATTTTAAGTGTTTACACCTTAAAGGTTTAGCAGCAAACAGTAGGCTGCTAGACACAAAGTCCAGTCTGAATTAATTAAAAAACAGACGGCAGACTTTTTGGCACGTTCCAACACTTTATCTAGTTCATAGCCACGAGCACAGTGAAACAGACATTAGACATTTGGTGTACAACAACCCCCAAGGAAAAATATCTGGGGCTTTTACTGCTAAATGCTATACTATGTTCACCAGCTAACGATGAACTTTGTCTGATGGCTGGTGCTGGGCAGGTGGTGAAAACCTGCAGCTAAAAGTGATGCCAGTGCCAGGGTACAGCTGGATTTGAAAGCTTTATAAGATAAGAAACAGCTGATGCTGAATCACTCCCTAGAGCTGAAGTGAACAAATGACACAACTGGCAGCTGCAGCTAGAAACGACGCCAATGAGAAACAATCAGCTAAAAGACACAAAAACGAAATGCTCTATGTTCACAGGCTAGTCGTTTGTCTTTGTCTGAAAGCCATCAAGTGCTGGAAACCTGAAAGCTGCAGATCAAAATGACGCTAGAGACAGAGAAAAAACAAACAAAGCAACAAGTAGCAGGTTTTTGAAAGTATTTGATATGAGAAAAAGTTGAAAATAATGCAGGTGAGTGGTGAGAGTGAACCAAAACATTAAAGCTGAGAGGTTCGTAGCCAAAACAATGAGCTAAAAGATGCTAAAACTCTCCGTAAAGCTGATGCAAACTGGGACGTTTGTGTTTAGAACTCTGTGGGGGTTTTCTCTGTTAGAACCTTTTCACATTACACATATTCATTTAATCTACAGTTAACATATGCATATTGAGTATAGCAGCTTTAAAGTGTACCTTGGAGGTAACTAGTAAATGCAGCAAAGAAATGAGCCGATGTTTGTATTAACAAGTGTCTTTCAGATATATGAGATTAGCAGATAAGTGTCTGGTCCCCTGTCAAAAACAATTTGCCAGTTTATTACATTTATGAAGATCACTCCCGAAAAAAGTGTTGTCGTGCCTGTGTTACTTTACGAGACGTGTTCAATTTGCACCGGGTGATGTCTTCAAGTAAATCAAACACCCTAACACTGCTGTATTCTCCGGAGACACGATGACAGCTGTACATCTGCAGACGCAAGGACGCAGTCGTGTTCAGTTCGATAACATTAATCGGGTTTGTGTGTTATTGCCACAAATTTGAAGCCAGTCCGCGCGAGACTGTCCTCTCAAGTGGTCAGCGTTCCCTTTAATCTACCTCCAAAGAGCTTGTTTCTTTCTTAATAATTATTGCAGAGAGCAGATGTGACTTGAGATGTGAGTGAGTTGTTTCTGGGTCATACATAATAGGACATGTTTTTCTCTGTAGTATTGAACACTTGGGGAATAGCCCCCTTTTTAAATGTTTAATGATTCGAGGGATGTGTTGTGCCTCTTCAAGAAAAAGTTTACCCTGTAAGGACTCGGAGGGGTTTGTTCGCAAGTGTGAGCCATCAAAATGTTGTCTGGTACGGTACGTCCTCGCCTGCTGGCTGACGCCAGGAAAGTATGTGTTACAAAATAAGAGACGGGTCATGACGAGAGAGAAGGTGTGCGTAATGAATGACGGGAGGGAACGAGACGGAGGGCAAGAACAGTCGGGGGGGGGGGAGAAGTAGGCTAATACACCGCTGCCGCTGTTGTGTATCATTGAGTTCATAAAACAGAAAAGGCATCATCAAAAAGCACATCGAAGAGCCAGTGTATTCCCCCTAGTCTCCGAGACAGTCTTTTGATGCTGAAAACACACTTTCTTTCTCTCTCCATCCTTCCCTTCTCCCTCCTACTCTCTCCCACGCTCCCCTCCATCGCTCGCCATGCTGCTGATGAATTAAAAGAAAGTATGTCAGTTGGCAGGCAGGGAGGGGAGAGAAGAAAGAACGAAGACATCAGAAAGAATTCATTCAGTGAGTCTCTCAACAAGCAACACGGGCTGAGTCTTCGCCGCCGCGTGAGTTTTATTTCGACGCCTCGAAGGCAGCTATTTGGGTCAGCCACGAGGGCTGAGAATCCACCTTGGTTCGTCCATTCTGGTCAACACGAACGCAACCAAAAAAAGGGACTAATGTATTGATGGACTGCGTCGTAGTCGCATCAGATCAGCTTGGCCCTCCATGGGATGCTTCATTGTTTAACAAGCCGCACTAAACACATGTACTGTATGTAGGAAGCCCCGGCTGTGGAAGCTGCTGTTGCTATGCGACTGTTGGAGGGCCCTGTTTGGAGTATCGTATGGCAGTGTTGTGCTAAAAGTTGAAATGTTTTCATCTCACGGTTGATGATCCGAGTGCTGCAACCTTTCAGCACTGCATTGTGCATTGAAGCATTGAAATTTCCGTTCAAAAAAAGGAGGAGGGGGGGAAAAAGTGGATTCTCTCAACTAGGTTAATGTTCCCAGCATGAATGCAGCTGCTCTTTGGATTATGTAATAGAGAAACACCTCATAAACTTGAACAGAATAGGCTAATTTGTGTTTTAAAGGGACAATGTAACCCTTGCTGAACAGAAAAGCAAGTGAAAACTGCATGACAATAATAAATGATAATGTTATAATGGCATTAGTAAAGAAAACACGGCAATTTGTTTGCCACAGTGTGATTAGGCATCCAAAATGTGCTAGTTAGCTAATATTAGCCTCTCTTTGCATTCTTAAACAGAACACCTACTGAACTTTGGCTGTTACATTTTGTTTTAAAGTAAGACAATAGCAAGTGACAATTACACAGTGATGCTAAATGCTAAAACAAGATGTTATAGTAGCATGAGTACAGAAGAATCAAGCTTTTCGATGTCAGCAAATGTTGGATAGGCTAGTAAACTGCAGTGTGGTTAACGTTAGCTAACATTGGAGGCAGAATACACACATTTCTATTTCTTATGTGATAAATTTAACGTTTGCTGAACAGCCAAAAATAAAATGAAATTAAAAAAGCTAAATTGACTTAAAATAGCAATAACAGAGGCTAGCTTGGGCACAATGTCAAGTTTGCTACCATAAGCTAACATTCACCAGTCCATACCAAGTGGCCTATAGCTGTTTTATACTGAATTGAGAAAGGGCAACATTAGCAACATGATGATCACGGTAAAATCGAACCTTTCGCAGACCAGCAGTTCATTTTCACCGTGAGCATGCTGATGGTAGCATGCGGCTCAAAGCACTGCAGCTACAGCCTCACAGTGCCGCGAGCGCGCCATAGGCTCCTGGTCCTGTTCAGCCACAATTTATATTGCTTGTTGGAAGAATATTTCATATAACTAACATATTTCTTCTTTGTTGTTGTGGTTGCTGCTACCGTTGCGACCCCATTTCCCCAGTGGAGTAATAACGATTGCAACCAGCCTCTATCTCATTCTTGACAAGACATAAAAAATATATACAATAATTAAATATTCATATTCTTTCATTGCCCGTTGATGAAAGCAGTAAGTCACTCACCACAGTGCTTCAGAGCGACTCTACATTGCTCCGGGTCATACCCTAATGATGGCTCTCTCCCCCCCCCCCCCAAAAAAAAAATCAAACGAAGCCTTATTGTCTGTAAATGAAGAGCTTTGGTTCGAGCAGAGCTTTGACATCGTTCATCAACACATCCTGAATATCTGAGACATAAGTCTTTGACCAATTATACAGTTCCAGATACTTTGCACTGGCAGCTAATGATGTCGAGCCCCGGGGCTACCCCTTTATCCGTCTAGTTATCCCATGCCATAGTTTCTAGGATTCCATTTGTCGTTCCTTTTCAAAGCTTCATCATCAGGATCCAGACTCCAGAGTGGATAAGATCCAAATGAGTGATAGCGAGGCACAGAGAGGGGGATTCTGCTTATGAAAAAAAAAAAAAAAAAC
>CAEMYA010000158.1:3083954-3095363 GCA_903131615.1 Diplodus sargus | reverse complement strand
AAAACTGTTTTCTTTTTGTTGTGATAACCTTTGGTTGACTTTTGGTTTACAACCCCCTCGAGTGCTTTTTATTAGTGACTTGGCTTCTTGTTTGCCCGAAGTCGTCTATCAATACCTCTGTCATCCTCCGTCATCATCTCGACGTCCACCCCAGACCCCTGAGAAACACCAGGCAGGGCTTACAGCTCTGATAGTCCTTTCGTTCATCTGTTTGGAAGGACTTGGGGACTGTTGTTTCCAACACTGCGACTGAAAGAACCGAGGAGTAGGAATATGTTTTTGCAGGGATGATCTAGGGACCTGATGTGCTAGAAACAGCTTGACAAGACGAGAAATCTCTCGCAAATCTGTACTTTGGTCGTGTGATGAGAGGCAAGAACTGGGCGTACTGTGAGTAGGAAGTTGGGCAGGTACGGCTGGATAAACAAACATATTGACTGAATATGCTATATTAAACCTCCTCCGAAGCTTCTAACAGTCTGTTGCATCACATAGTTAGCTGATTTCTCCCCTTTTTCTCTGAGCCTTCACCATGAGCTAACCGTCCAACTAGCCTGATTATCCTGCGTTTGGCCTTGCGTTCCCCTTTAGCCCTCATGATTGGCTGGGGCTCATTATAACGTATTGAAAGTGCCAGAGGAGTATGAGTTGCTTCGCTATGTGGGCTCGAGCATGTCTTAGAGACAATATATGCGCCTTGTTATCCACAACAGTTCCACTCACACACACACGCCCCCCTCAAACTGCTGAACAATGATATTCTTTAATGACTATTTTAATGATAAACTGTGAAATATACCTTGGGGTTAGAACCCCTATATACATTATAAAGGCTCCTAAGGAAGGAGATTAAAAATCTATCACGCGTACCCCAAGGGACTCATATATCGTGGGCAGGCAGGGGGGTTATTGGAAAGCCAAGCTCAGCATATTCTTAAGTGATTATGCATAAATAGTGTGTGATACAGGCAATCTATATTTTCTCTACCTGAGATGAAGGGGAGGTGATCATGATCCCTAAAGGGACTCCATCAGGCAGTTTCCTCTCACAGGCAGCACTTAAGAATTCTCACTCTAATGCTCAAAGAGTTTTCTTGTTGAACTATATCCATTCCAAAACTGACAGATGTGTTTTAAAATACTGTACATAAGATAAGCGAGATGTCAAATTTGCTCCTAGCCATAAAGTGATACGGCTTTTTAACGTCCTGCAGATATAAAGCAAGGATGGCATGCATTTGTTTTTACCACCTGTTTGTTTATGGGCGACTCATCCAGATTAAATTACTGAACAATTCAGATGTTATGCTGTCTCTGCACTTTTAAAGGGTCCCTCCAGCAAGTTAGTACTTCTTCTCTATAAAGTGTGGCTACTTGCAAGAGACAGATTCTTGTAGAGAAAAAAAGAATGGTTGAAATTGTTGCAGCAGAAGCTGAGATAACCCTACTTTTCATTCCTGCAATCTTCAAAAACACTGGATCCTACACTTCCCATAATGCAATTTGATGTTGTGGCTCATTATGTCATTATAATGTCATACTCCAGACTGCCGCACTTGTTTTGGAGGGGATGGAAAGCCAAAGATCGTAGAGTCTGTCGATTAAAATTTGGACTCTTCATATTGGATTCACCAGGTGGCATTAAGCTAAGTGTTGTAAGTAATCTGTTAGCAACCAATTTGGCTAGGCTTGGATTTACTCAGAGTTGGCTGTTAAACTGTGCGACTATACTCTCAATGCTCCCCACTCAAGATAGCTGACCATCATTAATTACTGTCACTGAAATTTCATATTCATGTATCTTATGTGTCCCAAAGCTCAGTGTCAAAACGTTGGTTAGTAAAGGTTGTTCCTAGTTTCATGCTAACATATGTGAAACTGCCGTTTTATCCCTCCTTGGCACTCAGTGACACATTTCTAAGCAGCCGTGTGGGAAAAGCTATTTAGATCAGCCTTTGACTTGTAATTTTAAGATTACGTTTTTCGCCCTTGCTGATGGTTACATTCAAATAAAATCCATTATTAACCCTGATAGTGTTGATTCAAGCTAATTTAGTTAACTTTTTATCTGGTGTGACAATGAGGTAAGCTTTGGGGCAACCATCTTGAAATAATGTGCAAACGCTCCAAAATTGGGATTATCGCTTAATTTGCTTGTCGATATGGCGTGATTGCAGCTTTACAGACAGAGTGTTGAATGCGATTATGTTTTGTATTATTTGTATGTTCAGGGCCAGCCAAAGATGTGATGATTCAAGTGGTCCGACTTCTTGTCAGTGGGAATGATAAGAGCACAGGTGCTATCTGATTCATCGCCTCTGCCTCGAGCTCCCTGTTCAGTAGGTGTTGGATTTGTTTAGCAATTTCCAAACATGTTCTAATGTTTCACTGTTGTCACCCACAGTTGAAAGTAAAACCCACCAATTGTTCCCAGTTGTATCTCTTTTTACGAGCGGTCCCTGAGAGACGACGCCATATGAGACGGACTCGCGCTTGAATAATTGGATTGCTTGGATTACCTACGTATACCCGACTGGTCCTTGGAGTAAATGAAATGCCATGTGTTATTTATAGTTACTCGTTAACTCAGGTTTGTTGTCCCAGTGTTAACATTAGCTATGCATGTTATGATATGAATTGAGGCTTCTTGTATATTTCCATCCTCTCCTAAAGTTAAGCGTGGTCTGGTGGATGTAATCTTATCTTTCTGGAGCATTCTGTTATAACTGTGGGGCCCAAACTTATGCTGAACTAACTAATTATATTAGAAACTTTTATTTTTTCGTCAATCTGTGAAAATGTGCTGTTGTACGTTGATGAAATCAAAAATAGTCCTGTGCTGGGTCCCTTTGGTGGCTCTGACCTCCTTTATAATGGCCTAATTTTAATCGTTAGCTTTAACGCAGGAAACTCTTTGTAAAAATCCACGTTTTTACACTGTGGGGTTCTGGTGGAGCTTCCTCTTGCTGATTTACTGTTGGGGGGAAAAAAAAGGGATTCACAGGATCCTCCAGTAGGAGGGCCCAAATATTTGCCACGAGGGATCGAGACCTCTTAGCAGTCACGCTGATGTTAACAACCTCAACACAGGAGCAGAATCAGATGTGAAATCACGTCTCGCAGCGATCAGCTAGAGGCCACCTGCCCCTTGACTGATTGGGAGGCTGATCAGCCGCTCCTCTTCATCTGGGGGGACGTAGCAGGGACTAATTAATGAGGTATGCAGTTTTCTGAGAGCATTTCCGAGCACTATTCCTGTCTGTACCTATAATAGTTTCCTACAATTCACAAATACATTATCTCAAGTAAATGTTTGCTGCCACAATATACTACAAAATGGCCCAGTTTTTCCAAAGGTGCGCATTTTGATATGCAGAATTTGGTAAATAGCTTACTATCTGAAACCACGGAAATATTAGATCATAGGGAAATGTTAAAACAGATTGCGTCCACCTGTCTTTATCTTCACATTCAGGGTAATTTAACTGTTGAGAAATGCAAATCTGTACAATGAAATATGGCATTTGAAGCATAATTGTAGCTTTGGTTAAACAAAAACTGGGATACGGCAATTTTAAAAACTTTTTCTGAGATGAAACTAGACAAACAAAAACTATCCTCTCACATCTTTGTAACAATTGCTACTGAAACTGATTTAGCCGCTTGTTGTGCTCGGCCAATAAGCTGCATCTTCTATTTCAGCAACGTTATGTCTTTTCCTGTAACGTTAGCTAACATGATGGGTTCTTGGAACGAAAAATAGTAACATATTTGTGGACTAAATCCCAATGAAAATTAGTAAAGATGCATGAAAAGAGTCAAGCCAGTTAAGTAAGCTAACTTGACATCAACCAACTGTATTTACTGAGGAGTGTCTTGGATTATATTTGCCGACATGGGAACATCAGTATGAACATTCTTTAAATAGGCCATAAAGGTAAATAGTGTATTTCGCTAACCTCTGAAACAGGATAACAACATATGTATCATTAGAAGCTGAAAAGGAGTCTAAAACTCCAGTGAAAACTCGGCTGAAAAGAATTGAGCATTTTGTTGACTAAAACTAGACAAAAACTATCAATTGAATTGAAAAGAAACAAGCCAGAAGTAAACTAATGTTGACATTAACCAAATGTGTATGTGAGCATGACGCTAACATGTTTATACAGAGAAACGATGACTGTTAGCTTAATCTTCCTATAGATAATGCAAGACAACTGTATTTACATATGACTTGGACCATATTTGCCTGCAAATTAACACCAACCTCTAACCACATATTCCAAAAAAGCATAACATCCTTCACCATACTTTTAAAGACAGAAATTAAACCAAAGTTCCACTGAAAATTAGAAAAAACATTGTGTTTTTGTCGACTAAAAGGAAACAAAAACTAAATACAGCAGTCAAATACCTATCACTAAATCAAAACTGGGGCAAAAAAAGGACACTGAGCTGAAGTTCCGGAAGCATAAATAATCTGACTGATTAAATGTAACCTCAATAGTTAAAGTCAAGGGACCTCCTTTATCTGCTAAGAAATGTTAGATGCAAGCTGATATATTAAAGACTTGAGCTCTTGTTCTATTTTAAACTGCAAAAGAACAAAATCCCCAGGGCACGAATAAAAAGTTCCACTACTTTTGTACCACTTGTACAGACGAACCGCTGAGGTAATCATGAACTCGGTGGCAACTGAGCAGGATGGAAAGTCGACAGGTTACGATGCCCAATAATAACCTCCACCCCCACAGTGTCTTTATCTTCTTCAATCTTTGCTCATCAAGGGATTTCCTGTACTCTTATTCATCCACGCTCTGGCACATATTCATAAAGTTCACTTCATACCGAAGCTCAGCTGGGAATTGCAAGTACAATACAAAGTCGTCGACTGTCACTGAGTAGCTGCACTGGGAACAGATGGGGATCAAGTGCCTTGCTCAGGGGCGCCTGTAGACTTGAAGTGGAGTTTTATCTTAAGTCTTAGAATACGTGCAGGCAGCTTTAATCATGTCAGAATTCTCAGGCTTTAATAAAATATGGTTTATTGGATCATTGAGAGGCTGATCATTGTATTAGCTCGCTCTACATGTACATTGCAGATTTTTCATGGAGTGTCATGCATGCTCGCAATACCAAATACACAAGTACAATGTATATAATTTATTTGATGGTTTAACATGATAATCTACTGAAAAAGGAAAAGAAACATACAGAGATATACAGTATAAATCTAAGCCTAAATACATTTTGTGGCAGCACAGAACATTTCACATTCCATTATGGGACCAAGGCCATACAACACCTGAAGTCTTTGATGACTCTTTTATTTTTTTTGTTTTTCTTTTAAATGTAGGCTCATATGGCATAATGTCATCTCTAAAATGAGCAGTTGGCAGCTCTCATAAGTGAGTTTGCAAAATATCTTCTTTTTTTTTTATATATATATATATCTTCCCAAGTTTTGTAGTTTGCATGCATGATTAACAAGTATCTAGAGTTTGTAACAGTTACCGTCTCTTTCACTTCAACTGCACTAATGAGTTTAGTTATTGAAAAAGAAAAAGAGTATGACTCGTACAACGACCAACTTCAAAATATGGGTTTTAAATCTCACCACCTGACCTGAAAGTTATTGTTTGAATCAAAGTGAACCAGTCAGCCAGGAAGATCTTTTTGGACTGTTTCAGTCTCCAAACTACACGAAGCAGCTTGAGGGATCTTTGGACCAATTGGTTCTATGACTTTAAAACGCTCTATCTTGAATGCATGAGGTCACGAAACATTGCTTTGTGCCCAGGACCAAAGCCAAGAACATCCTCTTAGCGTGTGTTCAGACTGAACGACTCATTACAAAGTCAAAACGCAGGCATGCCGTGGCTTTATGACTCCACTTTGTTGACATATAGCTGTATAGAAGTAACAAAGAACCACAGTTTGTGGTGAGTTCAGTCAGAGGCTGAACTGAACATGAACATACACTCATAGACACAGTCAGGGCACCCGTTGCTAGCTAACTAATCGCTAAGAGACAGTTTAGACATTGGCAGTTTGGGTCAAACAGGAACTGGTCAGTGCGTAAGTGGCGAACTAACTCACCGCTAAAAGACAATTCGGACATTGGCTATTTGGGGTGAACGCGATCTGTGAATGAACAGGTCAAATTTGCACAAATATCGTGTTTAAAAGGTTAAAAAGGCTTTCGTTCTGAACACACCATTAGCAAGATGTTTTGGCTTGTGATACAGTATCTATAGACATAATTTGATCTATGACCGGAGCTTTCTTCTTTCTTGGACCCAGGTCGTATGTGCACTGCATCCCGTCTACACAGTAGAAAACAGGGTGAGAATCCAGCAAGAGACTCGGGTTCACTTGAATGTGGACTCAGCTGGAGCCCTAATTGATCAGGGTTGAGGTCAATCCTGTTTCCAGAAAGAAAATTGCATTTGTGCAGCAACAATCCGAGTACAATACATTCAATTCATAGTCATATATCAATCAGTCTGTACACATGAAACTTCACAATAATTTTTTTTAAAACTTCAAATTGATCCCAACTCTGACTGTCGGTGGCTCAAGCTTCTCAATCACATCAAAAGTCAGTGTTAACAAGTAGTATTTTTTTTTTTCGTCCCTACATGTACTCTTGTACATGCACAAACAGTGTATGTATGTCACGTATCTATGCATCAGATTTACATCATCGTCCATGAGTTGTAACAGTTTGATTGCTCTGCAACCTCAGGTGGAATGGCACAGTTTATCAAAAGAGTCGGGCAGGAGAGCTAGTTTCTTTTTTTTATCCACAAATCTATTAAAACGTTGATATTTGTCCACAGTCGAGCAAGCGGCACAGAAAACAAATGGTCAACCCTCGCCCTTCCTCTCTCAAGCTCTCTTTATCCATTTCCCATCTCTCTCTCTCACACACACACACATGCACATGCACACTATCTTTAATACACCATCCCTTCCTCTGTCTTTCTTCGTCACTCAGTCAACGTAAGAATGGGCGTTACATTCTGATGGAGAAATGATGACCATGGCTCATTATCCTCTCCCTGAAGAATGGATCCAATACATTCAGTGCTAGTATGTGCTTATTAGTCGACGGACCCGGTTATCTCGGTCCGTCCGGAGTCAATGAAATCCATTTTGCGTCACTTTCTTTCTGTACGGCAGGGCATACAGTAACTCTTAGATGCAGAGTGAATATACATACAGTGTCTAGTGTGTTTAATTCAGCATGGTCAGATGTTTGAGGAGAAATGTATTCAGAGTGCCCCACAAATGCTTAGAAACTAAACTGATGCTTGGAACTGGTCAGTAATTTGTTTTGTCCATGTCTTTTTTTTCTTCTTCTCCTTCTTCTTCTTCTTCTTTTTTTTAAACTAAATAGTCTGACAGTTAAAAGCCAGTATGACAATCACAAAATGCTCAATATTTGATCATTTTCATTTCGGGTTGTACACACAGTATATATATATACACATTTATGTATATACACACCTATGTACTTATGTACAAAAAAATGGGTTTTCATTCCTCCACTCTATAACCATAACAGAGCAAGTGTTAAGCAAAAGAGAAAAAAATAAAGAAATCAACAAGACAGGTTAGGAAATCAAATGAATACCTGAAGACACAGAGTACAAAAATATCATAAAATTTCTTGGGTTGAGTAACGGTGTCGCCCAAAAGGCCCTTGGCAGTTGTTAAAGTTTAAAGTCAGACCAGTATTTAGAGGAAGTTTGATAAATTGGAGTGCAATTCTGTCGCGCTTTTCGCTCAAAGCGCTGATCGAAGGTAGAAGAGAAGAAATGGCAGTTTCATTCAAAGTTGTGCTTATTTTTCCTTATCAAATTACCATAAAAAGGATATCTCTGTGACACTTTTCTTTGAGAAGAAAAAGATGCCAAATAGCAAAAGTTTCAGAACCTGAGTCACAATCGTCCTGAACAGAGGACAAAACCCTCAACCTTTAAGCTATTGTGTTTTGGGTAAAGGTTTATCAGATCTGTAACTTATCAACACTTATAAACAAATACACATCACCAGAGTCTTCTGTAAAGTTGTGACATATTCCAAGGCAAAAAAGGAGTCGTTATTTTTCACTATGGCTGATCATTACATGCATTAATAGTGCATAGGGTACCAGTCAAACATACATTAGTTTGTTTAATGGACTTTTAGGAATTGTGTGCACTTATCTGACCACCTTTATAGTATAAAGTTTTCTTACTCGTTAGTTTAATTAGAAAAATTCTTGCATCAACTGCTATTGTGTTTTTGTTTGTTTTTTTTGCAAATACTGTATTATTTATTCAATTGCTGGCTTTGTATCTTTCTATTTACACATTACTGAGAGGGCAAATGTTGGGAAATGACTGTCACAAGTCCCAATTACAGTACATACATTAGAAAATAAAAAGACCTTAGTACTAAGGATTCAAAGACTGCAAATATAAAAACAATTGACGAGTACTTGGTCCAAAACTCAATAGTCTTTTCTCAGTCGGCTCTTTTTTTTGTTTTTGTGTTTTTTGTCTTGTAGTGTTGCAGTCTTTAACTCGACAGATTCCATCATGTATAAAAGCAACAGAAAAAAAAGGAAGAATAAGGAACAGAATGAAAAAGAAATCAAACAAACAACAACAAACATATCAACAAAACAGTCTAATCAGACATAGTAGAGCCAGTAGATGAGGTTGAACAATGAGAAAACGGAAGGGAAGATGATCCGTGACCAGCGGTCGATGGCATTCACATCCGTCAGGTCGGGGATTTTGATTTTAAGCTGCGAGGACCGCCTCCGCAGGCGGCTGCGTTTGATCTGGGCGGCCCGGTCGAGGGAGTGGCGGCTGGCGGAGCGCGGGCCGATCCCACCGCTCTGCTTTCGGTACTGGATGTGCGTCGAGGCCGTGCTGTCCAACTGCACCATGGACTGAGAGTTCCTTATGTCTGCCACGCTGGTGGTGATCTCCCCTCCCGCCACTTCGTTATGGATCTCTAGGGTGGTTAGCAGGATGTTCCCATGGCCATGCGCTTCCGCCTGAATAGATAAAGAAATTAGAAAACTAATTAACAACATTATGGGCAAATAAATGGAACAGCTAGAGAGGACACTACCTCAGCTTTTAAGGCACTGCACAGTGCATTCAAGACAATGAAATGAAGGCATTATCATAAAAGAATTACAGAATGGGCATAATGTGCACAGGCCCATGGTCCCAGTGGGTCGGCCACTGTTTAAAGTGATCTACACAATTCCTTTTGGTTGGTCAAACGACTATGAAAATCTCAAAACATGTACAGTACAGATTACAAAGAGACAAAAAAAGAAAAACGAAGGTACAAAACTGACTACAAAAACCCACAAAAGATCTATGAAGACAATCTAAATGACCACAAACAGACACAAGAGCGACTACAAAGAGACGCAAAATGACAACAGAGGCACAAAATGTATCGATATCATTGGTAACAATTTTGTGCCCTGAGTGTCTTGTTCCCATGTAGGAGGTATTGGTCGTTTCACATGCTCTGCCACGGGCCCATTGTCTTGTAATCCTTCCATGGATGTCATGCTTTTGCCATGGCAACAAGTCAGCGGTCCAAATTACACGTCCACTAACTCTCGTTTTAAGGGTTATGTGATATTGATCCCCTTCGCAATTCCTTAAAAAAATACCATAAAGCAATGAAAAGAGCTGTCTCCATGGAACACTGGGACAGTTTTTCTCAGTGTTGTGCTTTGCCTCTGCTCCTGACTGGACAGTTGTGTAAATTAACATTCACACTTCACCTGTCTTCAGTGAATTGTAACTAATACCATGCTGTTTTGAATATTACAGAGAAACATTTTTGAGTGGCGGTATGAGCAGTTTCAGACACAGTTTCTCTCTCGCACATGCCACCGAGTGCATGATGGTATTGTGTCGACGGCAATTTGTAAAGGCAGGCATTCTTAGAACGCCATTTTGAAATTTGGTACAATTTTTAAAATGTCTTACTAGCACCACTGGAGCCACTGCAGTGCTGGCTCCTTTGCATAATTGAAGAACCACAGGAAAGTTTCCATTGATACTTTTTCTTCTAAATAATTGAAATGATCCAAAATGTCAGGATAAGGGAGAAATTGCAGATTGATCGGACTTGGGTGTTATGCCTCCTGTTATAACTTGTGGAACATACATCATCACTGTCAACGGTTTAATGTAACACATAGGATATACATCATACTCCCATGCCTATGATGTCTGCACCACAAAACATATCAAGGAAAATGGTCAATGGTGATCATTCATGCAAATGTAGCAGCTGTGGAAGTCCAACCTTTCTCTGTTTTAATGAAACCTGATTTGAGAAGAACCCCTGAAAGCTGTGTTCAGCCAGAAGGCAAAAGCAAATTTGTAATTTTTTAGAACTTTGACAGCTAGATCATTTGTCTCATTAGGCACCACAAAATGCCAGTGTATTAACAGTACAGCTGTTAGCTGTAAGTTGGCTAGTACTGAGACTTCACCAAGACCTCCATTTCTTTCTGTAATTTCCCTCCAGTTTCCATTTCCACTCGTCAATGTGTGTTAATGAAGTAAAGCTAAATTCATAAAGCCATGAACTGCCTCAGTTCCTGGTGAACTGACATTTATTCATGCCAGCTCGCATTTTTCCATTGTTTAAAATGTGCTCTCCACTCAAGGGAGGTCTTAATTACAGGTTTATTCTGCCAAATGCTGAATATTCTAAACTATGTAAGCTAGAACATATTAGTATTATCCAACATACACATTCCAGCAGCAAAGATGCATGATGGGAGAACCTCAGCACTGACTACCCACTGAAAGACTGCTTCACTACACGAGCGATGTCACTTTATATGAAAGCTATGCGAGAAATGATGATTCCGGTGAGAAACGACACACAGGCGGCATGCATTCAGGATGACCCCTGAAAGAAGAAAACAGATTCATATCTGAACACTGACTTTAAAATGCAAGAGCGAGCAAGAGCATCATTTCAATGCAGGCAAAAAAGAAAAAGAAAAAAAACCCAGATGAAAAAGTCAAAGTCGAAATGAATTCTCCTGAGAGTATGGCAATGTCATGAAGATGTCTGCTGTCGCTTGAATTCATTCCATGGATGGGGAAATAATTTGCGTCGAGGCAAAAAAAGAAAATGAAAAAAACATCCATGGCAGCTGATGGCGATGGCGGAGTTGACTCAAGGAGATTGAAGAGTCTCACTGAACAAACAACTCACCGAGCGTGAGTGGCGAAGACCTTTAACCTGATTGGACCGCTTTAGGGACGCGGTCCGACTACCTGCCTCCTGAGGAGATGAACATATTCAGCCACATTCAGTGAACAAATACCTGAAAACCAATTGACTTAAAACAAAAAAAAA
>CAEMYA010000158.1:3060457-3083811 GCA_903131615.1 Diplodus sargus | reverse complement strand
ACAGGTGCCTATGAATAATAATGATAATTAATGCATTAATTTCCTTTTGCTGCTTCTGCTATCACGATCTGAGAAAACAAGGACATTTATTGATTAACATATACTTTTTGATGCGATCTTCAATCCGTTTGTCCACAGGTCCAGGCAACAACTCACCCTCGCCGCGTCGTACTTGGCCGCCTTCTCGTTGTTGGCCTTCTCCGCCTTCTCCGCCAGCTTCTTTTGCATCTGAGGGCCCCTCCCGAAGAAGATGTAGTTGACGAAGGCGTACTCCAGCAGGGCCAGGAAGACCATGACGAAGCAGCCCATCAGGTACATGTCGATGGCCTTGACGTAGGGGATCTTGGGCAGCGTCTCTCTCAAGTGGGTGTTGATCGTGGTCATCGTCAGCACCGTGGTGATCCCTTTTGAGAAGGATAAACACAAACATGGTATTTTTAAAGGACCCATCTTGGAGAAAGTTTTCTTCAATTACCAAGCCGGTCTAGGTGCTATATATAAATACTGCGATAGAATCAAAGCCTATATTCAAAAACTGTGCCTTCAAACTAGCGGCCAGGACAATCCGTAACGCCACGTTAGCTAAATAAACTTAAATAGCGGCAAGCTAAAACAAAACCTGAATTCCTTTGTTGTTTTGATCGGTTGTTGGCATGATATGGCTCTGCTAACTTGATGTGAAGGTGTATCAATCAACGAATGCTATAATTAAGCGACGTGTAACTGATGATGAAAATAATGATTAGTATTAGACGACGGGGTGAGGGTAATGGTCTCCTAGCATCCATCACAGGACTGCATTTAGTACAAGGATCAGCAATAGCACACATTTTCATATCATAGTTAATATGAACATCATAATAATAATAACTCATATTATTTGCTTTAACACTAACAGTATTAGCAGGAACTGTGATAAATCAGTCTTGAACACGCATTTACCTTTAAACTTAAATATACATGACCAAATACGCAACAATCAAAGCTAAAGTTCCGTCAATTTATATTTTACGACTGTAGTAATTTGCATGTTTACTAGCTAGTATGCAGATTCGTATTCTTGTTTTTGTTTAGTATTAACAGTATTTATTTCAGCTGATATGTATCATTCAGTTAAAATAAGCTCAGAATTTAAAGACAAATCTTTGGCATCCTCTTTCCGATCCCTCCCTCCCTCTTTGAAGCACGGTAAATTCTACCTGTACCGATCGCACAGCATCATCTAAAAGATAAAACACGAAACTGACAATGTTTTTGGTTTTTTTGCACCGAAGCTTCCTCATTACCGCTCTGGGCAATCTATCTGGGATGGTAAATTTGACGCTTAATTAGTCCAAACCTGTCTGGCATAAGCCCGTCTTACAGGAGCACCCCACCACTCTCAGCAGATGCTGTTATCTTGTCAGTAACCTTAAGGTCAGGTTGAAGAAAACCTCCCAACAGATGTCTCAGATGTTACTATAGAAACAAGGATTTTTTTTTCTATATAAAAAAACATGTTTCTGCAGTTCTTTCCTCTGTTTAAGAGCAGGATTGACACAGCAGAAGGGGGGGAAAAAATCAGGTTCTGCCTTGTTGAAGTGTCAAAAACAGCACATTAATTTTCCTTGAGCACTCTTATGAAACACTTCCCTGATCACTCTCATGTGTGATCTTATTTCACTTGCATGAACAGACCCGCACTGGTAGGTGAGTGTGTAACCTCCGCTTCATTGAAATTCAAAGGCCTGCCTCGAAAACCCTCCGACTGCCCCTCGGTCATCAAGCAGAAATAACTCATTAGAATAGTGCGGCATGTATCTAGCCCGCAGCTCCTAGTAACCTTAACCACAAGGGGGTACCGAGCGGCTGTGGTTACTCGCTATCTCCCAGTAAAGGCACCTTCGCACCTTGTCTGTGTGTGACCTTAAGAGAGACATATGAAATTATAGACAGATAGAATGAAGGGAAATTGGACTGTCTGAGGTTTGATATATTTTTATGGTAGGCTGAACTACAACAGGAAATCCACCCAAATACAGAAAACAAGTAGCAAATGTTTTGTAGGGCTGCAACCAAACATTACTGATCGATTATTTTCATGACTAATCAATTAATCGTTTAGTCTGGAAAAAACGAAGTCAAGAAATTGTGACGAAAGCATCGCAAAAGACCACAAAGTGACATGTTCAACTTGCTTCCTTGTCTAAGCCAACAGTCCAGAAACCAAAGTATCACGAATTATGGGAAAAAAGCAGCAAATCCTTTCACATAAGAAGTTCGAACCAGCTAATGTTTGACTTTTTGTGCCTGAAAATTAACTTTATTGAATAACTTTTACAATTAATCAGTTATCAAGAATGAATTTCCTTTCAGTCAGCTAATCATTGCAGTTCTAAAAGGGTACAAAATACTCAGGACATACCTGAGTATTAGTAATGATAAAATATTATATATAATATACTATTACGAAGTCTTAAAGGATCTGATATTGCAGCCCTTTCACATGTTTCTAACACAGCGGCCTTCACATTTGCCGCCTTGGTAAACCCTCCAGTGCAGTAATTTGGGTCAGGTGGCAGTTGGGTGGTCATTGACTGGACCCTCGGGGGGGAAATGGAGTTTTTGTCCCGTTTGTGAGCCAGAGTGATTTGTTTTTTAATTGATGTAACATACGTAAGTTGATGTACATGAATGAGTCATGTGACTGACTTAAATTTCGAGACTGAGATATTTGAACCCTAACCCTAACCTAACCAAGTACTTTCAGAGCCTAAACCTAACCGAGTAGTTTGAAGATGAATTATTAATAATCATCTGACGACTTGGTTGTGAGAATGTGTTCAGTAAGCAATGAATGTACTTGAGTGTTGACGGTTCAGGTATTGTAAACATTTACATGTCTGTGTGTATGTATATACTGTATACTGGGAGTCAACTGATTATGTGCCTGGAACCTGGAATTCAGCATTTTTACGATCAACAGAGTCAGTAATTGTTTATATCGGATGCCGGTAAAATTAATTAATTTTAAAATGTGGTATTGCGGTCACAAAGTAACTAGTGGAGTAAAAAGTACAATATTAGCCTTCAGTTTGTAGTGGAATGGAAGTATACAGTAAGTACAGTACTTGAGTAAATGTACTTGGATTCCATCACTAAACTCTGATGTTCTGTAACACACACAACTGTTGTGTTCTGCAGCTCTGTGCTCAGCTCCCGTGTACTGCATGTACCCTGTGATGTCTTACTTTTCACAAGTTGCAGCCAGTAAACACAGCCCTCACTCACAGTCATGCAAACCCTGACCTCCTGCGGCGCAATAACGCTACTTCTTATCTCGTTTTAAGGTGTGTGGCAGATGTATCTCTGCTCGTCTATCCACCCATGCCGGAAACAAATGGAGCCTATCAGTAGCTGGGGAAGCTCGTATAGCACGACACACACGGACATGGCTCGCGGGGTGTGTGTGTGTGTGTGTGTGTGTGTGTGTGTCATAAAGTACGGCGAGGTGACAAGAAACAGTCAAGGGGTTGGGAAGAGGGAGCGGAATAGCTAAGGTCAATCTAGCCCTTAGTGTGATTTATTGGCACATTACAAGGCTAACACCACTCGCGGTGTGTGTGTGCGTGTGTGTGTCTGTGTGTGAAGCGGGTGTGAATGTGAACCAGCCCGCCCCGCACGTGCACATGCTCCCTGCCTCTGCCCCGATTGGCCGGCTGCGATCTCTCCGTTTTTTTTTTGTCCTTTTTTTCCCGCTTAACGACAGCCCTTGTTCTTTATAGGTGTTCTCTCAGCAGCGCCATTACTCTCCGTCCTTCACTCCCTCCCTTCCATTCCTCCTCCTCTCCTTTTTTTTCGCCTTCCTCCCTTGCACCCCATTCGGACAATTTAATCAAAGGGGGGGGGTTGCGTGCCCGTGGGGCCCTCCCCCCTCCTTTTTCATCATGGCCGTTACTCTCTCCGGGGAGGAATATAGTTTTATAGGGTTTCTCTCACTGTCTTTTCCTGTCTCCCTCAGCCATTGTTCTCTGCTTCTCCTCCTGTTATCTCCCCTTCTGCCTCAATCTCCCCCCCTCTCTCTCTTCATTTCTCCTGTCGTCTCCCCCCCCCCACCTCCTCTCGCCAGATCTCGCCATCCTTTAGAGGATCCCCTCCCCCTCCTCCCCTCTCTCTCTGGTTATATGTCCCTGAGTCTCTTTTCCACCTTTAACAGCTGGAACAAAGGCACACAGCAATCAAATCTCCCTCTAATCGTGAGCCAGTCGGCCATTAGCAACACAGCTCAACATTACAGAAAGGGGAAAAAAGTATCACGTAGGATGCAATAAGGTGGGGGGGGTGGGCGCCGATGAACATTAACTGCGAGAATGGAGGCACGGGCGGTAAATCAAGGCAGCGCTAATTGAGTGCTCCCATTCATCACTTTCGCAGACGGGGCAAATTGTCAGCTATCCTCGTTAGCATCGCATGATGTTTCAACGCTTGTCATTTGGGTAGTCTGCGGTCGGGAGGAGAGAGGCTTCCAAGACCTGGAACTCAAACTTGTGTCTATCATTACACTAAAAGTGCTCCCACGCTATTACAGCTTAATGCTCACACCTCAGCTGTTCGCATAATCTGATTACCAAAGAAGGGCACGACTGTGGGAAAAGGGTTTGCAACCGGATTAGGACGCGAGCGGGTCATTTGTAACTTCGCGCTCCTTGGAAATTGCTCAGGAAAATGAGATTCTCCTTCAAACAATTCAATTGTTTTGCCTGCTGCCTCCTTGAATTGATTTCTCCCTGATCATTACACTGCGCTTACCGGCAGGTTTTCGTTTCTGTTTTTTGCGCGTGCGCAAAAAAGGAGCACACGTGCATTCCCACACACACACACACACACACGCTCGCACTCCCCACCATCAAGATACCTGCTGAAAGCTCGTAACGATCCATCAGGAGAAAGTGAATGGACCTCCGGTTTGCCTCTCAGCCGAGGAGGCACGCACCGGATATTGCAGCTAGCGAGACTTCACATATACACATCTCCTCACACACACACACTCAACCAAACACAAGTGTATACTCAGAGGCATGCTGTAATGACCAGATATTGCATGCGTGCCTTAATGAAAAATTGCCAACTAGTTCATGCAGGCGCATAATGGTGGATGTAAAACGGACGCGCGCACGCACTGATGCCATTTAGATATCCACCCTCGTCTCTAACCAGCTGCATGTGCCCGTGCATAACAGGTAATAGATCAAAGCATGCTGTACAAAAGGCATTATGGTGTGTAAAGGTCATTACTGCACCATTATCTATCCATAAAAAGATGATCTATGACCAAAGTGGAGGTCAATAGGCCAGATTTTAGGAGTGTAACGGTATTTGCCGTGAAGCATTTAAGCGCAACCTTTGACCCAAACAATTATGGTGTAGTAGTCTATTTATGTTGACAAGTCAAAGTGAGTTATACCCGGATGGTTTGGGACTGCTGCAGTTGGTGTGTATCAGGTGTAGCATGCTAAACGGCTTATCCAGGTGAGTCAAGCTCGGGTAGCAGGGCTGCGATCCGAATGGCATTCGACATTTAAAGGTCCACTGAATGGATGCGTTCCATTTCCCGGTGACACTGGAAATGGTTGAGCGTGAAACTGTGTGCCGACAACGCCATCACACCGACGTTGATAAGCAGAACAAGCCAAAAACAAACCAAACTAACGCGATTGTGGTGAGAATAGATTAATGAATGTATTTTGGAGTGGAGAAGGACTCCTCAGTGCTCGGCGGGAGAGCCCCAGCAACAGTCGGTTCATTTTCCACATCCTACTTTACTGTACGCGGCACAGGTTTTTCTGCAGCTGCCTCAGTCGAGACAAAAAAATGAGCTAATAGTGGCAGTCTCGCAGCTGCATCCCCAATTCAAGAAGATCCCACACCAGAGACTGAAGGGATGGTGGGGGGAGTAGACGTGTGATTCTGGCTGAGAAAATGTCGTTGTGTTTTTGTTTTGTTTTGTTTTTTTCTTCTCAGGGAGCTGATAAAATTGCCTTTTTTCAGCAGGGAGGCAATTTTGAGAAATTCTGCCGAAAGCAACGAATGCTGTTGTGAAAAAATTAAGATGTACAATGCTCTTATTGCTTCAGCTATGAAGGGGACTGGTTCCTTATTTAGTTTTTCCAGTAAGATGCCACACTGAAGTTGCAGATGTATATTGTCAGTCAATCAATGTTGTAAATGGAGAACAAGTTTGGGATCGCTGCTCTCGATGAAGTGCTCAAGAAATGCTACACTGTGCCTTGAGCAGCGACTAGAGTTTACTCTTGCGAAATGCAACAAGAGTAACCGCTAGCCGCCGCTCACTGTAGCTTCTGTTAGCTCGTTAGCTCAGTTAGCAGTGCAGTTAACAGTCCGGACTGGGTGCTCGGAGCACCGTTGAAGTGCTGATACTGGCTAGCACTTTGGCCGTGGCCGGGGCTAGCTGGTTAGCATGCTAACTTCAGGAGATAGCTCTGCAACACAGTCATCATAATGTCACAACTGTTATGTCATCTATCTTTTTAATACATTTGTGTTGAGTGTTTTCAACTAAAATCTTGCATACTGCACCTTTAACAATTGCTACATCAATGGATTCTAAAGCTTTTCATTGTTAACAGTCACAGAACAATAAACTAAAGTTGGATGCCCTTCGGATTTACACTTTGTTAATGATGGCTATCACTGATTTCATATACACAGCATCAGTATAAGCTTTGATTGGACCCTTGTCCTTGGCAATTACAAATTCACCTTGGCATTAATTGTGGCTGCTGGGGGAAGTCTATTGTCTTAATTGCATTACAGGCTCTTGTCTCGACAACCTTCTGTGTACATTTTCCCTCCTGCGTATTCATATGTCATCTGCCCGCCTGAATATTCATCGAAGACAACCCCGCGCCGCGACCTCCTACGAGGAATCACGATGATTAGGAACCTGCTGCTTCCATTTCTGCCTTGTTTACGAGCCTCACGGTGAGTGGGGCCCCGGCGCCCACGCAGGCGCTCCTCCATTAAGAAGCGAAATTATGCTCATTAGAGACGTGATGTTTTCATAACTCCTGGAGGGCTCTCGTTGACCACAGTGACTGCACACACAAGGGTATGACCTAGTTTGGTTGGAGTCAGGGTTGTGTATGTATGCCTTTCGCCTCACGGAAAAGCAAATGCAATATTTCTGCTACAATATTTATGAGATTTAAAGTAAATTTGATTAGCGTATATCTATACAAGAGAGAGCTCATTTCCCTTTTCCCTCTCAAGCAGAAAAAAACGGAAATGATGATCAACATCATTTCAATTTGGTGCTCCGATTTTCCAAGGCATTCCTCGAAGCTCCGAGTAATACCAGGTTCAGCCTCTCTCTGTGATCATGACAACACATCACTTTTTTGGGAATCCAGCAGTGAGGTTTGCGGGCCCACTGTGGTCCCTGTCCTCGTCTGAAGGAAGCCAAATACCTGCTCCTTTAGCTGCTTTTTTACCTAGTGCCACTCTGGCTGCTGACGCGTCGTAGTTTATCCAGAAGGAGACCCAGGAGAGGATGGTAATCAGGATCGATGGCATGTACGTCTGCAGGATGAAGTAGCCGATGTTCCTCTTCAGCTTGAAGCTCAGAGACAGACGAGGGTAGGCACCTGAGGAAAGACCAGACAAAGAAAGCAGCGTTATTATAAGAATTTTATTTTTTAGGGTCGCATGATGTTCAACTACAAATTAGGTTCAACTGATCTGAAAGAAACATACATCTTGAAACATTAAAACGTTGACTTAAACATCAAACTTATATTATTCAAAGGAGCACACAGGGACACCTTGTGTTTTTGTTTCAGTTTCCATGACAACCCCGACAGCATGGGTCGGATTTATTGCCATGGTAACAAGTATCCCCATCACTAGCGCAAATGCACACACACGCGCGCACAAAAAAAAAGCTGTAACCTTATTTTATGATGATGTGACACAATATTCAGGACAGCGATAAAAATTTCAGCACGTTTTTTTTGGATTTATCAATTCTCCACATCTCAGCAACCTACATCATTCATACAATGATTCTGAGGGATTCAGCATTACTACATAATGGCTTTATAAATGGATGAAGCGGTGCCTTTGGTGCTCGGAGTCAAGAATTAAAAATAATTTGTCGCCGAGGTCTGCCATGAGAGCGCATTTCTGCCATTATTTTTCCATGACCTGGAATACAAACAGCATGCATGTGCATGGGACTGATATACGACCGGCGCATGATTTCTCATCACTCTCCCGGCATATGGCTCTTTATGGATCGAATCTATGGCTCGTTACTCCCACTATTCTTAGCAATTTTTCCATTTTTGGTTTGTATCGGAGGAGAAGTGGGGGCCATTACGCCGTAATTTCCAATCTGTGGGTTTCAGCCAAAGCTACTTGTGGAGAGCGTGGGTCCAATCGACCGCAATACTTGTGAGGAGTTGGATAGAGAAGAGGAAAAAAAAACCCCACACAATCTCATTGAGATTCTGTGCCAGCTGTATGATGGATAGCAATAAAATCCCAACATGTTATTGTGAAGGGGCTGGCCTGTTCCATCAAATGTTATTATCTACTTTAACTGCTGCTGACTGATATAATTGACATTTGAAGGATGTCAGGAACCAAAGGACCAATATAGAGGCACATGAAAATGGTCTATATATCTCTTTGGTCCAGATTGAAATATCTCACCAACCAATGGATGGACTGACATGTCATTTTTGCACAAAAATTCATGGTTCCCAGAGGATCAATACAAATACATGTTCCCTTATCCTCTGTCTTTTCTTTTAATGTCATCAGTAGGGTGAAAGCATTCTTAAATATCTCTACACTAGAAGGGTATAAATCCGCATTGGATCCGGTACAGACATTCATTGTTCCCAGAGGATGAATCCTAACGATGTTCCTAATTGTCTAACTTTTCTCTAGCACCACCACCAGGTTAGATTTTTGACTGATCGTGTACAATTCCTCTATATCTACGTGATAGCCTGGCACAGGCAATCATAGTTCCCAGATGATGACTGATGACTTTCCCTGAGTTTTCCTCTAGTGCCACCATGAGGTTGACATTTATAACTCTGACTGTGTCTCGACATATGTCCGATAGACTGTCGTGAAATTTGGGGAACACGTTTCTGTTTCCCAGAGGATGATTTGTCATAAATTCGGTGATCCCTTAAACATTTATCTAGCACCACTATCAGGTCATTTAAATATAAATATTGTTTATTGATGCCTTTATCATAATGAGAGCCACTCTGGCTGGTGCAGTCATTATTTGCTGTAAACACCCGGAGGAGGGAAAAAAAGTCTATAATAATCTGCTGGCACACACTAATATAAACACAGTATGTATAATGTTTTACACTTCTAGCAGCAGCAGGAGTTTGTTTGGAATAAACAGAGGGAGAGTCGTGCAATATGCATGAGCGCCGCTTTGCACTCGACGTAGCTGAACAAAGACAGCGGTGCTCGCAGGCACAGGGACTAAAGAAGAAAAAAAAATCAAGGTGAACCCAACAAATTAATAACTTGAGGAATAAACAAGCTGTTCTCAGAGGGAAATAAGGTCCGCAGAACCTTGCTAAATCTGCTAAAAAAGTAGTGATGATCACTGATAGAGAAAAACCCAATCAACCCATAATGTTTCCAATGTCTATTAATTGTTTGGTCTATAAATTTAACCTAAACGTCTTCCCATGTCTTCGATTGTCTTGCTTTGTCCAAATAACACTCCGAGTCTATTAAATTTAGTCTTTTTTAACTTCAGACTTCGTGTTAAAGGTGCACTATGCAGTTTCTGTAGGGAAAGATCTTCACTGACTGATTTTTTGTTTATCCCTAGAACAGTGTTCTGGGGACCTTATTTTCCTCTCCGAAAAGCTTCATTATTCAGTTATGGAAAAAATTAATAATTCCCAGTATTATTACCTCATTAATCATTAAAATTCTGAGTTTGAATTTCTTCTCTGAAACAACTACAGTGTCCCTTTACACAAATTCCTTATGTTAGAAGAGCTTCCTATATTTGACTCACGGTATACAGTTTAGCAGGCGCAAACATGGCCGACACGTGCTTAACACACACCTCATTACAGTGTGTAACTGAGAACAGATTGTCGCAGGTCTTAAAATATCCCATTCACTTCTTTTGATTGCATCCGTAATGGCAGCTCCCGCGGCCTAAAAACAGGACCCGGTATCTCTGCGGCAGCAGATGCAGAAGTGGCTTAAGAAACGAGTGGGCCGAGGTTCACTGGCGCGCGGGTGTAGAACTGTACTGGCTGTAACTGCTACACCGAACAACAACATGCGTGAGTGGGAGGAACGCCATGTGCGAGGCCGAGGAGGCGAGGGAGGAAGGAGAGACGGGACGTAGGGATGATTATGAAAGTTGAGTGGATGATGACAGCCGAAGAATGGAGTCTGGGAGGGCGGATGGGTAGACGGGGAGCGCTGAGGAGGAGGAGGTCTGCTGTCGCTCTTCTTTGTCTCTGATGTCGCCCTCCCGGCAGGGGTGTCGCAGTCAAGCTTCACGTGCGATGACAGACTGTGCCATAACCACTGGCAGTGAAACGTGTCTCTGACAGAGACACTGACCCCCATATGTGTTCTCTCCAGGCAATCTGGTTCTGCAACAATCAGGCTTATTTTCTTTTTAAATGTTTTTTTAGCCGCTCTGAAACCAGAAAAACAAACTGCAAACGTTAGTGTGTCCAGCTAACTAGCTTACAACCTACTGTGTAGCAACCTAACCCAGCTTTGCCTCCAAGGCCAAAGAGTGTAATCTAACTGTTATTTAAGAGTTAAAAAGCCCCTTTCACAAAAGAATGTGGAAACACATAAATAGGGCTATCAAGGTGTAAGCTAACGTTAGCGCCTCCTTATCCAGGATAGCTTTACATTCAGAGAAAAACACTGGTCCTCTCGCCAAAAGACTTGAAAATTAAAAAATGTTTAAATATGAATAATAAAGCATAAATATAACCACTGTCTTGCTTGTCCACATGTGTAGGCTAAGCTAATCAGGCACAACAACTTTATGTCACAATGAAATAAAAGAGATTTTGTTTTCAACTAGCTCATTATGAAAGCATTAGCTTAAAGGTGCAATATGTAAGAATTGGCCACCTGTCAAATTCCTACTTAAAACAGATAGGGGGCAGCATATCACCAGAGTAACTGCTAACTACTGCTAATTGAGGCTGCCATTAGCTAGTTAGCTCAGTTAGCCGTGCAGCTAGCAGTCCAGACTGGGAGTGTTGGTCTATACACAGGATTTTTGGACCAGGACGGGCCAGGGCCGGCTAGTTGGCATGCTAACTTCAGCAGACATCTCTGTGACACAATACATAGATATCGATCTTTCAAATCTGCTATTTCTTCACATTCAGTTGATCATTTTCGTTTGTTCGTTTCAACTTCAGTTGTCACTTTAATTTGCTGGTGCTCTATTTGAAAAAATCGGCTAGCTACAGTTGTCGTTTCTACTGCCAAAATGAACGGTTGCCCCCTTTAAAAGAAAAGTGTGCTTTTGCCCAGCTCTTTCTAAAATCCAGGATCGATTGTTTGAAAGATTACTATGAATTTTGATTGTCAATTATTATCAGCTCTCTTCTGAATGAGGATATCTGCCTGCCGCGCAATATTACTCAACATTTTCAGGACTGTTTTCCAAAGCCGTTAATGATGCATTTTATGTTTTCTGGGACACCAAGAGCTCAAATAAAAGCACAAAACATGACGTATAGATGTCACATTTAAAGAGGTTATTACTGCGGCCATCTTGGCGTAACGGAGATGAAAGAGAGGATGAAGACAAAAAAAGGTGATGGCGGCATTGATGAATGCGCAAAGAACACCCATAAATGTCACCGGCTACAGCTATGTTGTCTGGTCATGCGTGCATTTGCATATGCGCATGCAATACTGTATGTGCACACACAAACAGGCAGTGTTTGTATGTGTGTGCTTGGAGGAGAATAATTGACGTTGCGGGCCTCATTCCACATGAATATATGATTCCCGGAATCCTGGGCTGTTTTCCTTCTTAAAGAGCAGGGTAATTGGCATCCTACCACACCTCTTACACGAGAGAGGGAACAGATTCAGTGAAAGAGCATAAGAGGAAAGGAGTAAAAGAAGCGGCAGAGGGTGACAGAGATACCGAGACTGGACTGAAAGGAAAAGAGAGGAGGGGGGGAAAGGGGGGCTGAATTAAAGGCTGGCTAGTGGCACATGTAATGGAGGAACCTGGTCATTAGCCAGCCTCGCGGGGAGCCTCTGATGTGCTTCACACATCCTGCCATGAGCACGGGAGCAAAGCAGTGGACACTAAACTTTAATTGTCACCCACACCACAGGGGGACACACGCCAGTTCCCACAAACAAATAGACACTGAAGCGTTTTCGCATGTGATTCGCACATATAGACCGAGACACGCATGTACCGTACGCAGCCAGGAATGCTGGTAAACGCTAAGCGGCACATGTGCGACGCTGCGAGATAAAGGCACAGACGGTGAAAAAACGAGGGCGAAGGCAAAAGGATGAGACGCACCGAGAAGACTGCAGCCTCAATAGAAATGTTAAAAATATCCCCCCCCAAAAAAAAGGCAAACAAAAGAATAATTTACTGTGGATGTCCTTTTCAAGACGGGGTGTGGCTCCTCCTCATGAGCATAACTTCAGTGAGAAATGACGCTGTGACTAAATGTCACACAGCTTTTGTTTCCCCCCCGCCGCCGCCGCGGAGTAGCTGCCTCTCTGAATGCGTCTCTGCTGACCAGATTATACGGCTGTTAGTTAGGGAGCGTCAATAAAGTTCTGCAACCAGCGCCGAATGGTCATTAAAAAATCAGATGAATTTAGGACCTCTGTGTACGACACATTAAAAAACAAAGTTCACAGTGTGCATCAGAATGTACCCCCGGGAGCACTCGGCGCTGTCGCATTACTTTTCTAACACTCCACCAAGTTAGCAACGGAAATATTAATTAGAACTTGATCCTGCAAATGTTTTCCACATGCCATATCTTGTCACCGTGTGTTCTAATTAGTAGCCCTGAGAGATGAAAAGCTCTAAAGAAAATGGCCATTGAGAACCTATAAATAACTGGTGATTGATGTGTTTCACAACACCGCTTAATGACGATGCCGGCGACACCTCGTTTTTCTGTAAGCATTCGTTTTTTCATGAGCTTCCATGTTATGTTCTCAGTAAATATTCAGCAGGGAATAGAGGTCACTGAAACTCTTTTACACTACTGTAGTTTTTCTAGGTTATAGCATTGTTTTCTGTTTTTTTTATTTCACCATAAGATATATACCATCTGATGTTTGCCACGTATACACCACTCAGAGGAGAGCGACATTTGAATCACAATGTGATGACAGCCATGTGGGTGTTTATGTTGCCATGGTTGCAAAAACATGGCAGAGTTGACGTCGAAACATGTTCGGTGGTGCCTGCTCAGGCCTGTGATAGCTGACCAATCAGAGCAGACTGGGATTTTTTCGGGAGGGGGGGGGGGCCTTAAAGAGACAGGCGCTAAAACGGAGTGTTCAGGGAGAGGGTGAATCGCTGTGCTGCATGAACAGAATGAGAAAACGTTTTTTTAACATTTTCTAGTTGACACCCTTAAATAAAAGTCTGAACCTGAAAATGAGCATAATATGGGATCCTTTAAGATTTGTTTTTTAAGGCACTTGAAGATCAATTTCCCTCTGTCACACTGACTAATGGTATCGATTGATTGAATTGATTGGTGTCTTCAGCTGCCTTTTGTTAATGTCAGCATGTTAACCAAACCATTAACTCCGGCGTCACCTCTCTGGGTCAAGGACCATCCGGCTTGGACACAGTTTGCTCAGTGAATCACTGCGTTTACGGTGTGTTTTGGTTTAGCGCCGCTCCGGCATCCTCGCATCAGCCGCTACTTGAGGGATACTTCAAAGGCAGCGCATTTCCTCACTTCAACCCAATTAGAAGCACTGACAAACACAACTTTGGCTCTGAGGATTTAAGATCAACAGATCAAGCTTTGGCACGGATTTGTTTGCTACAGAAATTGATTAAATAATCAGCTTGAAAATAGGCCAACGCTTGATATGAACAATATCATCTAAAATGTACCAACCACTTGTCAGCTTGTCATGTATTATTCCCAAAGGAAATGCAGTTCATGGCAAAACATTACAGATCACAGTAGAGCACGGCATCTACCTGTGGAAAAGACTACGTTCCTGGAGACCAGCTTGTAATCGACAATGGAGAACTGAGGCAACTCGATCCGCGTCACCCCCGTCACGGCCGACTCGCCTCCCTTCCAGTAGAACTCGATGTCGTCTGTGGTGTAGCCATCTGCACAAGAAGAAAACACACACACACACACCAAGGTGTAACCATCTGTCTAACCATCACTGGAGACCAAGATATGCAGTGTTGCTGATCATCCAACTGGGCTGTCATTTGGGAAGAAAAAAAATAAATAAAGACGAAGCCTGTTTGAAGTTGTTTCCAAGAACCAGACGTTGCTTTGAAAAGCAAGTCAGTTAATAGGTTCACTGGAGTTCACAAAAATGTCAGAAGAATTCAAAAATAGCTGACATTTCCGGTGTCCTTAGAAGCTCCGGCTTCACTTACTGTATTTGCTTTCATTTTCTTCAAGTGTTCCAATACGGGAACTGTTGTGAGAAAGATCTTGAATGTGCTCTATTCTTAACTGTATTTTGAGAGGCTGACACTAGCTCAAAGGAACCCACAGGGACGCCAGCAGTGTCTGTGATAATCCTAATCCTTGTTTACTATCCGAACAGTGTATCAGGTGTAAACCGGTCCCTGATTAAAAGGCTTCAGTGTGAACCAGGAGCACTCTGGAGGTGTCTTGAAGGCCGCTGCTGACATTTGCTGCAATAGGTTGACTGATGGTTGAACATTAGCATTGGGGCTACAAGATATGGTAAAAAAAAAAAAAAAAAAGAGTAGTTTCTTTAGTATTTTGACAGATATTGTGATTGTTAGGGTCTCCACCAAACAAAGAAACCAGATGTGTTGGTCAGGACGTCTCTGCAGCTCTACAGTTCTTCATTATAATCCTGTTTTGTCACACATTACCTTCATCAAGACCGTGCATTTCTTGCGATTTGGATATTGCAATTAGCCATATTGCTATTTTGATTCATTTTCCAGCCTTAACGAGCACGACACAAACTTAATGACCACAGCGGGATTTTTATGATTTTTCCCCTCACAGCTGTTTTTATCCAAATCGGTCATGAGACTGAGTATGAGACTTCAGTGGAAGTTTTTCTTAACATCCTGTTTTAGTCGTCAGTCACAAGGGGATCATAGGAACCTGTATATCCTTGGACTGTTTTTGATAGAAGATTAAAAGAGTAGCCCCACGTAACTAACGGCTAAATATAGAAGGGTACAGAAATGGCCGTCTCTCTGAAAGCTAAAAGGAGAAATGACAATGCAGGGTACCATCTGATTCAGAACGACTTCGGTTTACTTTCAATATTATCTGATCTGGTCCAGCATTTGTCTGATGATTTGCTTACTGTCAAAAATGTGTGCTTTTTAAAAAGAAAATCAACATTGTCTACCAATCCAGGCATGATGAATATGAGCAAAAGATGTCGTTGGTTGCAGAAAAAGTAATAAGTAATAAACCATTCATTAATAACAACGTTTTTTTTTTTATTCAGTGTAAATGTTTGGAAACAGGTCAATATTTCTGCTTTATTGCTGCGACATCCTTCTGCTATCGCTCAAGATTGTAGATGCTACATGGTGAGCGATGTGATTTACGAGATTTACCAGAGACACATGAATGATATGGGCGTCATCATTTCTCAAGAAGATGTCTGTTTTTTAATCTTCACTGATGGTAAACACAAAACCAGTGTGTCTCTGCTTCAATTTTGACCAGTCTTTATTCTCCATCGTCTCTCAAAAGTTGCCAAACTTCATGCAAATGCAACATTTAATCTGTGGAACGCCCCTTTTAAGGTGAGCTAATGAATTCTGCCATCAGCCATAATTACCTTAACACGTAAATCCTATCTGTCTGTCACCTGGGATAGATTCAGAACAAACGCAGACCTCATAAAGAAGGTTGGCTATGGTTTCGCTCACACTGCAACACGTCACATCTCATACATTGTGTTGGTTTTCTGCTTGGTGCGCTGACAGTCATTAGGTCTCTCTACTCACAGCTCTCTATCTCCAGAGTGCAGTTCTGTTCGTCCAGGGGATACCTCCTGAGATCCATCATACACGCCGCAGTTGTAGTTATCCTGGAAAAAGAAGACACAGATGGGGTGGAGAGGAGAAGATTTGAGAAACTGTATGTGATTTTAATAATCATATTGAAAGGAAGATGGATGGGAAGGAACTGGTATTATTTGTATGCCCTTTTAAATTATTAATCTAAAAATAGAAAAGCAGGTAAGGGCTTCACAAGGAAGGGCTTTAAAGGAAACCAAACGTCCATTTGTCTTCACATTAAGTCCCTTAGCTGGTTTCATCTTACTGGAGACTATTCTCATTGTCATCTTAAAATAAGATTATTGCACCGCCTCCAAACTAAAATGCTGACTGTGTAACTGTATACATCATTACGCTATAGATCACAGCCTGACGAGCAGTCCTCGCTCTCATCAGTTCACGTCCCTCCACCCCCCTCGACAGACCTGGCTACCCTCCACCCGGTGATTAAGTGAAAATTTGTGCAAATAAAAAATCTTATTAAAGCAAATGCGTTTTTGGCAGTATTTAATGCCTGCTCATCCGAACTGGGTCATGACGAGGTATCCCTTTGTTTATCAGATGCAGGAGCTCAAACGGCTGATGATCAGACAGTTAAAATAAGCAGCAAAGTGGAAATGCTAATTCTGAAATGATTTGGGCTAAGTCTGCCCTGATTAAGAGCCGGCTGCTTGGCAATTAGCCACTGGATGTCTCCATTCAGTTAAGACTTGGATGAGGCTGTGGAAACCCATTAGGTGTTATTATTATTATTATACAGCTAAAATTACAACAACAAAACAGTGTGTCTGTGTGATATACGCGTATTGTGGTTATTGTGACACACTGCATAATTCCAACATATGGCCACGCTTAAGTATCATCAAAACCGTGTATCCCATCATTAGTCATTCATGACAGTAAACTGAATGTCTCTTTGGACTGCGCTTATGGAGTCAAAAACATGTCCCATATTAAATAATTAAATGGGACATGATTAAAATAAAATCATCACATTAATAAATAGTGTAAACCACTAAATTGGGAAATACTTTGATAAATAATTCATTTTTCATTTATTACAAAGTGTCATCATTCTTTCTCAAAAAGTCTTTTTTCCCCAATTAATTTATTAGATTTCACCTTTTACTGAAGTGGCGTTGTCGGCAGAAACCACCCAAGCCTCTCTTAAGCTAGCAAACTCAACAATTGCTTGAAAATCTAGCCAGATAGCTCATTTTAGCAAGGGCAACAATGTCGAAATATCATTAAGGTAACGCTAAAGTGCGTCACTGTGATTAAACAAAGTGCTAACCTTCCAGTAGTTATTTTTAGCTTAACAATGCTGCACATGCTACCCGCTAGCCAGCTAACTAGGTATGCAGGGTTTGGAGTTTGGATTATTCCTCGGCATCAAAGAAAAGGGCAAGTGTTTGCGGTAGCGGCTAACATTAGCTGGTCAATTTAGAGTTTCCTTTGCCGCGTTTTGATGCCTTCTGGAAAGAACTCTGAGGTTTGAACAGAAAATGGGAGAATGCAATTAAAACAGACTTTAAGGGGGGGAGGGCTCATTTAATGTTTTATAATGTTATAAAAATCAATCTGGGAACTTATTATCACATGTTTCACTATTTTCTGCCACTTTAAAATTGCATTATGTAGATATCTTTATGGACTGATTTGTTTATGCCTAAACAAACTAAATAAACAAACTCTTTGTTTTAATGACTACACACAAACCTTAAAAGGACAACACAATATCTTACTTTGTTTGTTTGTGGCGGACCCTGCCACCTTCCTTTCTAGCTTCAAACAGTGTTCAGGGGACCTTATTTTCCTCTGAGAGCAGTTTGTTTATTCAATTATGGGAAAATAAATATTTGACTTTGTATTATTACCTCACCAATATTGTAAATATGAAGAATTCTGAGTTTGAATTTCTTCTCCAAAACTTCATACTGCCCCTTTAAAGAGTAAATGATGCATCGAATGTGTAATTGAATCCGTCGTCGGCACACATGAATGCGGAATAAACACGGGCCGTTTTCTTTGATACCATGATAGGAATCTGTATTCAGCATGTTCCTCAGCCTTACCTGACATACATTTATGTAACGCCTCATATCGCAAACACCACGTCACACATCTCCCCTCTGCCTTTGATCTCTTGAAAGCATAGAGAGGTCTATAAGTAGCCCACGAGGCTAAGTGCTATGAACTCCACTTGCATAATCAAGCATGGCTGTATGACTGTAAAGTATGAACGCTGACAGATACAAACACAAGCATGCAAGAAACGCGCGCAAACACACACACACACACACACACACACACAGACCCTTTTCGCTGTGCACTCTAATAATTCAAAGCATGCATCCATATTCATAGGTCACAGTAACTCTTCTGAACCTGCCTGTCGAGAAGATCAATGGAAATTCAAAACAAGGGCTTTATGAAACAAATATCAAAACAACAGCTGCGAGCTTAACATTGCATTAATGCACCTCCTAACCTGCTCATACTCCCCTTCCATGGGTGATCTCCGACTGCACCCTCCCCTCCTTTTTTAAAAAATATTCAAATGCCGGGGTGCCCTTGAGCACGACGCTTAATCCTCTGGCTGCTCGGCGGCCAGTAGCGGAAAAAACTGCCAAGTTCTTGGCTTGGGCAACTGCGGTGCCGTAACAGGGCTTTAAACACAGAATTAACTTGACACTGGGAAACATCTGAGAACATTTTTTTCTTTTTGACCCTGAGATTCACTGTGTTGCCTGTTGTGGGGAGTGTCGCTCATTTGCATGGCCCAGAAATTGCACATCACCGCTCTAACGACGTGAATAAACCCAGTCGCTGCAGTGTGCTGGCTTCACAACACACACTGTAGTTACATCTAGAGGCTATCGAGAGGACATCTCTGATTGTCTCTAGTTTTCAATGCAAACAAATCTCATGAAAATTCCCGGATCAACAATGCGACTGTCCATCTCTTTGACTCTTTTAATACTTTGCCTTTCCTTCTCTGACTGGCACACAGCCCCGAGGCCACTGGTTCCAGCTGAAGATGAAATTATTTAAAAACTGGTCAAACTATAAAGTTGTATTTCTTAATCAACTAGGAGCAAGCGTGATTGTTGTGGTACATTTTTAGATGCGGATTAATACACAGTCGATGCTCTATTTAATATAACGGTGGGCTATCTGCCCAGGAAATGGTATCTCGATCTATTTGATCGCACTCGCGATCCACTAAAATACAATCTTTAATCTCTTATCAATGCTTATTTTACCTGTTAACTATAGTCAGACGTGAAGTAGTGTATGAATGTCGACATTTGCACCATTAAAACACAAGAGATTGTTAATTTTTTTTAGCACAAGCCTCCCACCCTCCATGCCACTAGCTGTAACTCGGCACTGAATAATCAATTAATTGATTTGTTTTCAACAATTTAATTAATTGCCATTAGAATGCCTCCGCCAAGGCCTCACAGTCCCCCTTTTGTACTCACTCATAGATATCAGTCACCTATATACGCTTGATCATTTTGTCAAGATGCATTACTCCTGTTTCTTAAATGTGAATTTTTTCTGGTTTCTTTACTCCTCTATGACAGCAAACTGAGTATCTTTTGGGTTGTTTAAAGGAAAAGACATTGAAGGACGTCATAATTGGGCTTTGGAAAGCACTGATTGACATTTTTTCACAATTTGCTGACATTTTTTAGACCAAACAACTAATCAAAGTGTCAGGCAAACAGGCGACAGTGAAAATAATCATTATTCGCACCCAAGGAAGATCCAAATCAAGCAATCTGTTCAGTCAGGATAGCTAAGTAGATGGCTACATCTATTGCTATGTTTCTGTACGGCGCAAGTCTGAAAGTCGATGAGGTTATATGAGGTTTTCAAAAAGACGTAAGAGGACATTTAATACCATGATCCCTATGATTAACCTCAAAAGGAGAATGATTTAACCCCAACCCTAATCCTAACCTGAACCCCAGAGCCTTCATATTTCGTTCACAGTCTAAAACCATCAGTTTGCACACCCCAAACTGAGATATCTGACAGCAGGACAAAATATGTGGCATTCTTCTGCAGTACCCATATTCATGGAAATGAATGAACACTGGTGTTTTTTTGGTTAGTTTTGGGGAACAATTGAGCTATAATATATGTAAGACTTTGGCCAGACATACAGTATATGTGGTTGTAGAAACGATTCATTGTAGCTTTCGTGTGTCACAATTAGAATACTTCAGCATTCCTACTCGGCCATTGCCAACAAGATCAATAAACCAACCTGATAAAAGCACGGAATTCAGAGAACTCAGATTTCTGAGTTATAAAAAGTAACACGCAGGAGAGCCAAACATGCAACACACGACGCCTACTCACAACAAACATATTGACAAAAGGCTTTTTGTTCACATGTGCCAAGCCGAACCCACCTGAGGCCATAGAGAACGGTTCCATCTGGATGCAGGCGGATCATGCGGTTTTTGACGGTCACTCCGTGGACGAAAGACTTCTTGTCGTTGAGGAAGTAGGTGTCGGGGACCCAGAGCTGGTCGGCGACCCTGTTGTCCAGGGTCAAGTTGAGGGGGATCCCTATGTAGGCTAGACGTTTGTCCCTCCAGTACTGTTGGAAATACATGGTCAACGTGTAGTCCTAATGAGACAAGCAGAGGAAAACAGACAAGAACAGGTTACGATCTGATACAGAGCTTGTGAGCCATCTGATACATCAGCTCTGTCCACTCCCCACTGTCAGTGCTCCCAATATTTATATGACATGACACAGCATCCAAGGACTGTGGGCCAACTGGTTCACACACCGCAGCCAAATTTTCAGAAGTGCTTTTGCCCTTCCTTCTGGAATACAGTAGCCCATACAGTAATGTGCCACTGTACAAGCGTGTGGGCGGGCTGACTCATGTAGCTGCAGTTTCGGTGGGAAAGTTCATAGAAAATTTCACCCGAATACATCAACAGCAGAGTATTCCCAGTTACAGGCACGGTGATTCACAAAGCTTGAGAGTTGAACTGTCACAGCGCCCAGTAGCTTTTTAAACACGTGTTGCCTTTCATTTCATTCAAACAGGCTGACTCTTGAGATTTACATTACCGTTTTTTTCATCTTTCAAAATAAATTATTCCTCTATTCCAGTAAATGTTCTTTTGTTGTTCGCCTAGCTGCTATTGTTTTCTCTCTCCATAGGGGGGGACCCAAATGGAAATATAGGCTTTAAGTAACACTTTATTGTGCTGTCCTCTAGGGTCACAGCTAATTTGTTAGTCTAATAGGTATTTCCCCCCATTACCCCAATGCAATCAAAATCAAAACGATTAGGTCTCAAAGGCTTGATCGCAGTAGGCTACATAAAAGCATTGGAATGCTTTTAACACTTCCTGTAAATGCAGTCGGAGCTGTGCTAGCTGGTAAAGCTAGTTGTTAAAAATGCAATTTTTGAATTAAGACACAACAAACACCATGTTTATCATACAACTGAAACACTGAACATTAAAACACATCCTTACTTGTATGACCTGACTGTCTTTGTCTTGTCTGGAAACCCATGACAAGTAGCTACTATGTTGCTAATGTGTTTGCTAACATTAGCATTAACATTAACATTGGATATTGCGCTGCGGTCTGACATTACTTTGAGAATTCACTGACTTTAAGACAGTTTTTCACTTGTCCTACTGTTATAGCAGTCACCATTATCTCTTAGTAGCCACTTTATAGACCAATAGCCACAGTGGTTAAGTAGTTAAATAGGCTAACTTTAAGTTTGGATTGGTGGACCAACCTTGGTGTTTATCTCCTGTACTTCTGTTTGATTTACTTTATATTCCAGATTAAAAACTCCTTTGGTAACCTTATGTTATTGATCATTTTCAGTAATGGTTAATCCATCAAAGATTTTAGCTAGCTCGCGGCGTGGCCCTTGGGATGGCAATGTCACTTTGTCACTCCTGTAAACTAATGACACTCCCATTAACCTCAGCTGTGCTCAAGGTTTAGTCCTAATTAGCAAATGTGAGCATGATAAAGGAGCACGCTGATACCTGTGTTCCGGACAACTCGGAAAAAGCTCAACGGAATGACACTCTTGGGTTATAATTCCTAGCTGTAAACTCGGGGCACATCCATCTACCCCGACTTTATGAAGGGGCAGATGATGATTCCGCGCAACAACGTCAGCACACGTGGAAAGAAACATTTTTGAGCACAGGAGCATGTAAATTGTGACCCTGAAAAGCAAGAAACTAATGTTGAAATGTTGAACAATTGATCCTTTTGTCACTACTCATAATTCTGCGACTCTTTTCAGAATGACGTTTTTTTGCCAAAAGTCAGGTCAAACCGCTTAGCTGACAGATCAAACTACATTTGAAACATGGGCTTCATCATTGCTCGTCTTTTAAATCACATAAGTGTTTGCAAACATCGACGTGATCATGTAAGATTCTGACATTCTCTGTATCTCTGTATAACAAACCCTCGCCATCTGGCACCGGAGCCCAGCAAGTATTGGCAGGGAGTGCTTCAAGTGCATCCACGAGGAGATGATTAGTCCTGTGAAACCAAACGTTTTAAGGACGGTTGTGTAAGCGAGTAAAAAAAAAATAAAAACGAAAATTGGACGGTAAGCAAGTAAATGTTTTTGTTTTGCCTCGATCCGAGTAGTATTTGACCAGAGTAGCAGCAGCAGAAGCGGCGGCGTTGGAGATAGAGGACAGAGCCCCTCCCTCCTTCCCCTTCCACATCACATAATCCACTTACCCAAGCTAACGGTCTCTCTTCTCTATTTCTGTTTTTATCTCAGTCTGTCTGCACCTCTCTCTCTCTCACCCTCTCTCTCTCTCTCTTTCTCTCGGGGCAATGCCATGATCTCTCCCTCTCTGCCCGCTGTGGTGTTGAAATGAAACCAGCCCGCACCAAGCTGGCACCGGCCAAGGCGCACATGTCTGTCGGTGCTGCAGTTTTGTTTTTTTTCAGGTTTCGCACCGAAGAAAAACAAACAGAAATGCAGATTTACGGCCGCTGCAATGAGCCACGGCTTCC
>CAEMYA010000158.1:3048173-3060445 GCA_903131615.1 Diplodus sargus | reverse complement strand
AAAAAAAAAAACGTCTGCGCGTTACATAACCAAAATAGTTTATTTGTCTTTTTTTGCACGCCCCTCATGCACTCATCTCAACGCTGTTGCTAATGCTCAGAAAACACTTTGCATTTTCATGAGATAACCAAAGAACAGAGTGCAATGTCAGGCACTTGACTGCACGTTAATTATTCATTCCTCTGTTTCGGCTGATACTTCACACTCAATGGATATGTGTTCCAGGTTTCGGTGAGCACACAGAGATGTGAACAGGGGAAGATCTTAGTCAGCACAGGATCCAGATTGGTCACACAGCATGAGGAGGAAAGCGCATTGGCACGGAGCCATAAATGTACAGAATGGTGGTGGAACCATCGGTCCCGGATGGAGGCATTCTGGTTGTATCTGGCACAGACTGAGAAATAAACTCATGCTCAAAAATGTAGACTGAAGATCGTAGTTATCCTTTGTGGTATCTGTTCCCAGGAGAGGCACAGTGATTCATAAAGCTTCAGAGTTGAAGCGTCATGGCGCCACGATAGCTTTTTAAACATATGTTGCTTTTCGTTTCATTCAAATAGTCTGAATTAGGCTCAAAGTAGGCTGTATTGTATCATCATCAATCTGAGGTCTTTAAATTTTGGCCTGTTGTTGGGACAAAACAAGCAACCTGACGATGTCACCACAGGCCCTTGGAACTGAAATCAATAAATTCATCAATCGTGAAAATGATCGTTAGGTACTGCCCTCAAGGTACGCAATGCCATTTGTTATAACATAGGTGGTCGTTTCAACCACTAATGACAATTACACACACACACACGTCGGGACAACAAGTCGACCACGATGTGATTTATAATATGACATAAACTGACGAGCTGGATTGTTAACCCGGCCTGCTTTACTTCAAGAAGCTCTAAAAGCCCTGAGTTCATCATCTTCATTGGTTAATAATAAAAAGATGAAGATCTGTTTGGAAAAATGTACCTAAAGCTCATCCAGGAGACTTAAAGGGGCACGCCACCAATTTTGCACCGGAAGTTTATTTTACTACTGTTCTCTGTGGTTCTGGAGGAGCTTTCCAACATCTGAGAAATTGGGGTTTTAAATGAAGAGGAACCAGTTTAGTAGGCATGGAGGGAATAATAAAATATGCTACTGAATTGCATTATGGGTATTGTAAGATCTAGCACTATCGGAACTTGGATGCTTTGATTTTTCAAATATTTTTTTAACTAGTCATGAAACAGTCTCAGTTTCGTACTGATGCATCTTTATCACCTACAAAAGCAGACAAACCATGAGCGAGGTGGTGCTACGGTAATAAAACAAAGTCTATTTTGTTTCACCATCATCACCTTTTGTCCAAAGCAGCCCCCAGAATCACATGTTGAGTCCATCATAATAATGCAACTGAAATACCAAATGGCTGAAGTACACCTTTCATTTTTGATTCTACTCAGCATGTGAAAAGAGCGCTTTGCAAATTTTGACAAAAGGACGCTTGAAGGTATCATCAGGGCCATCTCCTCTTAGACTTAGGCTTTCGCTCAAAGCTTGAGTGTGAGGTCTGAAGGTGGCCATTTTGGAGTCAGGCAGCATGAAAGAGGATATTGAATATTGCATCACCGAACCAATTCTAGGGGCGAAAAAAAAAATCAGGATTTCTCAACATGTATTCTGAAATGTCCATGTCGTTGATTATAAAGCAGGTCTAGTTGCAAGTATGAAAATGTTCAATCCACGTAGAAATTCACACAGCACGTATTCAGAAACTGTGCCTTCAAACAAGCCATCAGAACACCTTCAAAAATGATGTTGAAACACAGTGGGATGGTGCGTGCTCAGGCCTGTAAGAGCTGACCAATGACAGAAGAATGGGGCATTAAAGAGACAGGCACCAACACTGAGCATTGAGGCACAGGGGAATAGAGGTGCTGCAGCAATGGCCATTATGGGCAAAATAATGTGTTTTATGATCATTAACGCCTGTAAACATTTTCTGTTAGACACCCAAAATAACAGTAGGAACCCAAATAATGAAGGACCTAGATCTTAAAAATCCCGTAAATCAGCCTGTTTTAAGAAATACCCAATTGAGCTGCTCCCCAGATGAGTCCTGTGTTAAAAAGCTCTATTATTTTCCCTGTAGTATTGTGCCTAAATAGTGTTGAGCATTCCTTAAATAGTGCCTATTGTGCATCTACTAAATAAATGTGTGTTTTAATCAAATTATCACTCAGTAATTGCCATACAGCACTGGTTGGTTTTCTGGGCTGTAGGCAACATCTAATTAAGCTGCTGGTGCCGTCGCGTTGAGTAAACTGCACTTAATAGGTCCTTTTAAAAGTGACTCGATGCACACAGAGTGGGAGGAACACGGGCTGCAGGGGCCTCGTCACAGGTTAACCCAGCCACAACGTAGAATGAACTACCTCCTGTCTCCATTTCTAAAAGCGACGCACCTCGACGGATGAGTGATTTGTTAAGGTACGGCATTGGACAACAGCTTCCCCCCTACATAGGTTAATCTTCTTTCTTTGAATAACTTCGAATACATCAGGAAGCCTCCGTCTACCAGCGGTGGCAGAGTTCTCAGAGTAGATAAGAAAATAAATCCTTGTCAGTTTCCAGGATTTGGTGACACACGGGGCAATAAGTGTTATCAGTCATAGTCCCATTAAAGCGGTCAATGTGGATTGATCACAGCATGTGGTGGGAAATCAAATTTGCTGTGAGAATGAGGACTGTCGAAGTGGATTCCCCCCTTTCCTCCATTACCACTGTAACTGTAACCTCCATCAATCCCTTACAAATGACTAATGTCTTCTACGCTGCCTTGTTTTCACCCTTATCACATCAGTCCCCCACCCGTCCCCCATCCCCGCCGTCTCTCCGCGAGCACCGCCGAGCTCGAGGTGTGCCTTTTCCATCTCCTGCCAGAGTATCAGCAGGTGGGCAAGCCGAGCGAACAGTGCACACGCTCATCGCGAGGCATAAATGATTTAAATTAACCGTGTAGCCTGTACAAACACGCGGCCAAGGAATCCTCATCAATCTTTCATGGAGACAATCAGATTGAATTTCAGTCGAGCGCGAGTGCAGGTTTGCATCACCTGCCCTGGAACTTTCCTTTAAGGAGGCAGGTGGGCTCGGATTTTTCTATGAACTAGGACTATGGATTATGAATTATTGACGAGTCTCCACACATGAGTTCCCGACGCGCGCAGCTTTTACCACTGCTGTTTGGCCATTAGCGTATGTTTTCAGCCGAGATAATGACGGTGACCAGTGGAAGTGATTTCCAGCAAGCCTCTCAATTATTCAATTAACCCGACTGGATAATCACTTCCATTCGGGGGGGGTGTGTGAGAATTCAGATAAGCAGAGTTTTGGCTGCGAACTGACCCATATTCAATTTAATCTCTCTCTCCCTCTCTCTCTTTGTGCAGCGCTAGCATATACCGACTGTTTCGTCGTGATACCGGCAGTATCTAGGAAAATATCCTGCTAACATTGTTTGTCACATGGCATATGCTCTCTGTTCCCGGCATATGCTGGAGCTAGCTCGTCGAGTAAAGGGGGGGTAAACCTGCTAATAAAACAGAAAGGGAATCATCATCATTTCACCTGACACGTATCAAAGCTCAGCAGCGGCGGCAACATGAAAAATAAATGGCCACCTCGGCTTAACTTGTTGGAAAAAAAAAACGTGATATGATATGTAATCACCGTGTACTCCATATGAACCCCCGCTCGAAGTCGAGCAATTTGAGTCACTTCAATGTTATTTCGGAGCCCTCCCTCGGGATGGCCCTGAGGCGGTGTATCACCGCAGTGCGGGGGGAATCCCTCAGCGATGTTCCTAACCCCCCCCCCCAACTCTCCTCCTGCTGCTATAGAATGGTAAAAATAGCACCGTCCCTTATTGAGAGCAAACACGGGGAGGTGATTGAATTGGGCTTATTCCTCTAAACGACAGCGTTGGCCTTCAATATATAGGATAATTTCCTCACTGTCTAATATTCGGTGATGTATCGCCTCATAACAAGGAAAGAGCGGAGAAGGAGGGGGGACCAATACGGTGACGTGGACCGCATTATCACAGCAGTACACAGTCTTTTTTCAAATTATTTTTGGTGAGTATCATCTTTCCCTTTGAAGATTCTGTTTCGCCTCAAAGAAACTTTCAAACATACTTTCACGCAAAAAACCTTGTCTTTAATAATTTCTTGGGTTCTTCCGTGTAATCTGCTATTTTGGACATTATTGGAACCGTTTCTTGGGGGGGAGGGTCAGCTGTTACATTTGAGGTCGAGGTGAATCAACGCAACCGTAGGAGGCTGATTTTTCCTTTTTCTTTTGAAGTGAATGGTCCCAATGAGTGTGTCACATGCTTGAGTAACAGCTACAGAAAGGCTAAAGGGGGCAAAGCAGGTTTCAGAGGTCTTTTGTTAAGGACGCGGACAAAGATAGGGTGTGATCCAACCCAGGCCTCAAAGGAAAATAGGACGGTGGGCGATTACGCGTTTGTAAAAGAAGCGGTGACGGGAGCCAGACAAAGACATATGTGACCTTGTTGCGCTACATGTTCGAATTTCACAAAATGCATGAACAAAACTCATTATGTTGTATGACTCATTATCAGATAGACCGCCTGAAAAACACTTATGTTTATCATGCATTCATCTCAATCATAATCATAATTCACTCATGCAAAATGACTAATTCCTTCGCCATGTCACCCTTTTGGGTTTCATGAGCATATTTAGTTTCTGCATTGTATTTTATTTTGTAAGGAAAAGAACATCTCACTCGTACGGCTCCCTCGGAGTTTGTCAGTTTCAAGGTGAACCCCCAGTGTAACATCGCCAACCGTATAAATTGATATTCAAGCTATTCCCTCTTTATTTTGGTGCATACAGTGCTGTTCTGGTGACACGTCAAAGGCAGCAGTGTCAAGATTTATGATTGTTTCGGATTCATAACATTCTAACACTTAATCTCCCACAGAGTCTCCTAAAAGGGCAGTTTAAGGCCATTTAGTTATGCCAATTCATGTAAGCAACAGTCCCGCATTTTGGCGTTCTTAAATGTTGCATTCCCTCCTTCTGATGGCGTACGACTCTTGAGTATCGGGGCACGCTGGCAGGATGGGAGCACGGGCTGCTAACGTTAGCCTGTAAAGCAGCGCTAGTGCGGTAGACGTGAACAGATTGCAAGCGTCCATGCTTTTTCTATCTCCGTAAGACAATTATCAAACGACATTTTGATTTCCACAGTACTGCAAGAGAAATCCCCACAGCTGGAGACACCATACGGGGAAGTATCAGGCCGTGATGTTTGCATAAATGCTACCAGGGACTTGGGATGATGTATGAGGCTCTTGCAATGGGGCACTTGAAAACCAATGGGTAGGGTAAAAATTGGAAATGGGATTGAGCCACACAATCTAAAAAAAATGACCGTTTATCTTTAGAAATGTGTTTTTTATTGCTTCCCCGGTCTGTTAATAACCTTCCAACCCCTAACTCTTATCTTCCAATCCCTCCGTGGTGTCCTGACCTCACGGTTGGCCACGCTCTAAACCTTTGCACCGCAATTTTTCCAAATGATTATCTCATGCATAGCAAAGGCTGAAAACTGCTCCATTTCCTGTCGTCTCCCGACTAATGAGTCTGTAATAAAAAAAGATTCTCAACATAAATATGGAAGGCTATTTCTCCTCCTCAGCCGAGGGTGCAGAAAACTCAGATTCTATTTCTGCAGGGGTCCTGTCTCTCCTCCCTAAACGTCATATATCTGCTGTGTCCGTCACAATAAGTGTAAACAGGACTGTTGACTGATGACCTTTTTAACAACCCCCATCATAAATCCGGCTCATAGTTTACCTGCCCCTTTTTATCCGCCACAACATAACGGCCGCTTGAGTGGCACAGAGAAAGGAAATGAGGCCGGCGCCTGTCAATTTTTTTAGATTCCCCAGACCAATAAATGCAGCGTCTTAAAGGTGCACGCGACTCAGCGTCTGTTATCATGACGGGACTGTAGAGTTAGAGCTGGTAGAACGGGCATTCACACCCCCACCCCACCTTCAGTTCATGCGTCCTTTCAGTGGAAAAACCAGGAAGTGCCCGCTCTGGTTATTCTAAGTCTTAGCGATCATCACTTCATCCTACAGCGCGCTCTCTCCTGAGGCCAATTACATTCCATCAGGCAGGAAGCCGGATGCCGGATAAAAGACATGGGGGTATATTAAGCCACACTCAGTGCACAGAGAAAAGATATGCTCTTTTTCATAGCTGGAAGACCTATATAAGATAATTAGGGTGACACAGTTTGTGCATTGGCAACATCTGATTCCAAGATATGCAAGAGGGTGCCCGGCCTACGGGACCCCTCGATGATTGTGTCACACCTAGAAGGGTCATGTCTGCTGATGTCATCTGGATGCAGGTGTGTGTAAAAAAAAAACAAAAAAACTGGAGAATTGAAACAAAAAAATCAAAGGGGAGCCAGGTTTTTGGGATTTATATCTAAAAAATGAAAATCCAAAAAGCAAAACAGAGGCTGCGGCAACATTCGGAGAACGAGAGATCTCTCACCTCTCCATAATGACAGATTTTTTGTCTTTCTGACACCCACGCGCAGCCGTGGGCGTACGGATGACGAGCCCGTTCAGCCTGCTCCTGCAAACTACATTTGCAGAGCAAACTCTGACCAGTTCGCTGCATGAAGAGGTCTGCCTTCATTGTGCTGTAATTGAATCCCGCTGAAATTATCGTGACTTTTCACGAGGCGCAGATAATGGCTCGGAATAAAAGGCCCAGATAGCTCTTAGCGCTGAGAATCACACCTCTTTGTCCGTTGCTGCGAGAGAAGGTCAGGATAATAAAAAAACGCGCCTACACACAGTGCCCTTATTTTGCTTTGAAACTTTCTTATTAAGAGTATTACAAAACAATTTGAATGTAGGCAAACACTGCGCTGTTGTTTCCACCTCTCCATTAAGCCGACTGTCTGATACCCAAAACCTTTTAATCATCTCCGCGTAGGACTGCAGAGCAGCACTCACAAGTGACACTTCGTTTGTCCAAGTGATCCGTTCCTACAACAACTTTCCAAGTGAGCACAGCCTCAGCACACAGAATCTATTTTGCCGTTGCTCTGATCTCGTCCTAGTATGTGTTTCTCATCAGCGGAGCCCCCCGGCACGCTGCAAACAAACCTCCGAGGTAATTAGTGCACCTTTCTCAGACGCTTCAGCATCTGCTGGTGCGGGAGCTCGCGCTCCGCGAAGGCTTCAGAGTCGCTGCCTGACTCGACCTGCCCCGCCAGGTGGATCCTTTGGACGAGCCAGATGCCGCGTTCACTCGCCGTCTTGCGGGCTCGCGGGGTATTTTGATCAGCTTCCCACCTCCTCTCTCTGCCTCGCAGCTTCCATCCCTCGCCTTCTCTGCGCTCTCCGTGTTTTGCTCTCACTCAATAAAATCGTTAGATCTTATAGTTCCCCGCTTCCCTTCATGTCTCAAGTCTGTTGATCTGCTGATCAACATCTGATCTGCCCGAGTGTTGTGTCCAGGGAAATTCAAAGGATCGACTCTGGCAGGGGTGTTGATGAAACAAATTCCCACTGCATGTCAAGTGGAAGTGGAAATTTGTGTGGTACAGAGGTCCACTTTGGAAGTTATTATCAATATTAGGATTAAGGGACTGCACACAAATGATTTGACTTAAGGCTTGACTCTTATAAACTCCTTTAAATGTATTATTCTCCACCAATTTAACCCATCAAAGTATGTTTACATTGGGAAGTACTAGCATATGTGAAAAAATATATATATATATATTTAAAGCTTTCCCTGCCTCCAGACGAAGCAGCAAGATATTTGAGAAATGGCCTCGAGTGATGTCACTTGAGTCAGTGTCGGTGGATATGAAAACTATATAAGTATTGTGACAAAAATAATCTTGGGGGAGAGGTTACATTAACTGGGACTATAGCACAACACTCCAGAAACTCTGACTGGTCGGTCATAAATCAAGTTGCATTGTGGGTAATGCGGAACGTTATGACAGGTAAGAGGAATGCCTGTAAAGAAAAGAGTCATAGCTCTAGTTGTTTTCCATAAATTCTGATATTTTTTTAACAGTTTGAGTCTGACAGTGTTAAAGAAGTTGTGCCAAATAAGTTGAGCACTCTAATGGAATTATGATTTTCAAAATGGTGAGCAAAGGCCCACGTAAGGAGAAATTAGCTAGCTCCAAGTTAGCTAACATGACAAAGTAGTGAATATTCCAGCTGGTCTCCATTTTTGAAATAGTAAATGAAAGGCCACTTTATAATATAGACCATCTTAAAGGTCCAGTATGTACGAATTTCTGTTGAAAACGTGAAAAAAAAGATTCAAAGATTCAAAAAACAACAAAGGTGTGATAGATGTATTTTCGTGCAGATATATGTACTGAAGTTAGCATGCTAACCAGCTAGCTCTAACCCCTACTGTTTTCACAGTGCCACTCTGAGCCCCACATAAGGAACGCTATTTGCATGGTTGACTGGCTTTTTGGAGGAACCTAACCAATTCTTACATATTTAAACACACGTTTAACTTTTTGTTTGATTATACATTCATTTTTCACATCCACTCCCCACTAATAATTTGTTCACAGACCCTTATGTTACTTTAAACTTTCGACCTGCATCGAAGAGGTTTGTATGTTTGTTTCCAACCCATTACAAGGATCAATCAGCTTTTGTACTGCCTGTGAGATCATTCGTTGGACTCGCACTCATTTCCCAATTCTTCACCTTAACACCCACACCCAATGCCTAACCTTAGCCATTTGCCCTGATTCATCTGCACTTTTAACCTCTAATGTTCTTTGCCCCTACCACTGCACATCACTACCGCCCCTGAGAATGACCCTTTTTCCTACATGGCCCTCAGGTGCTTCATTGTCATCCTTTTCTACAATGGAAGATCTCAAAGCTCACAAACCCACGCTTAACTCCCAAACTGAGAACAGAAACCCTCAGGCACTAAACGCTTGTGATTTATTATACAGCGTTGTACCCTTCTGTTCCTCTCTGTGAAAGGGAGAGAACGTCACATCAACCTTAATATTTGGCAGAATTGTTTTCGCAAATCTGTGCTCCTTGTAGAACACGCTGAGTCGAATCCAGGCCTCGTTTCAGCGATCGCAAGCAGTATTTGTCCCAATAAACCCTCAACTTTTGAAACTAGTCTCCCAATTATGCCTGTGGCTCCTACCACCAGACGGGCAAAGTGGATTTAAAGGCTGAAGTTTTATTGAAATGAATGCAGGATGAAGCCTAACAAACTCGAAAATAGTCTCCTTTTTTTTCACAACGGAAACAGAGAGCGCAGCATTCAGTGTTGCTCTGCGGATAAAGCACGGCACTGTCGCCGTCGGAAACAAAAGCGCTCATTATCCGTTTCCTGCTGGATAAATCCCCTCATGCTAAAGCCGCAGACGGTCCCGGCATTGGATGAAAAGCACGCACCAAATGTCAAACGCCGGTGCAAAAAATAACAAACAGCTTGACCGGGCTTGTTTTGGCTCCGGCACTGGACGGCGGCCAGCAACGGTCCGTCCAGCAAGTGCAGACTCACATGTGCAAGTCCCTCGGTGCACCGGTGGCGATGAAGACGGACCTAATTAATTATCAGTTCAAGAGTGAATCTCGGCTTGTTTGATTCCCAGGTTCATCTGCTTGCCTCTGCATGCTCTGTGGAGAATAGCCTAGCTGGCTTGCCATTCAGTGTTAGCGACTCAACTGCTGGCAAACAAAGCCTGTAGCATGGATCACAAAGCCTCCGCTAAAACTATGCATACCAGGGCTCCACCTGGACATAATCTGGGTGCACCATTTCAACTGAATTTAATGTAAAGATGGTAAACAGTAATAAAGATCATTTCTTCATTTAGATCCCAGAACATGCATCAAGACATGTTTACCTTTTGTCACAGTATGAAAGCCAAGAGCAGCCAGCCTCTCCTCGTGACATTCTAATTGGTTTGATTTGAATTTAAGACAAAGCTGAACTTTCACAATTAACATTATGGTGCCATAATAACTGAACTTTCGTCAGCACATGTATTTACAAGTAATTTGAACCCGCAAATACGTCTCGAGAGAAGCATAATGCCGCCTTAGCATGATGAAGTAATGTATCAGCAAAACACTGATTAGATAAGACATCACCATACCTAAATAACTAAATGTGTCAACTGCCAAAAAACGTCACAAAACGATGGCTATGACGGTTCACAAAACAATTTTTCCTACAATGTGACTGCTGGAAAGCACCAACAACCAGCATGTGGGACCTCTGGCATCAGACGCTCAACAGTGTTGAGGTTTAGGCGCCACAGTTACTTGGTAGGGTTAAGGGTTGGGGTTAAGAATCAGCAGATCATTAAGAATAAAAATGGCCATTGGTTGCAGCCATATATCTATCGAACACTCTGAGACTGCAACCTTTCCCTCACCCTAACCATCGTCCATTTATTGCCAAGACACAACAAAATGAAGTGCATCCTCTGCTGGGAGAACTTTGCTTTGACCAAGCGTCCAGGCAGCAGTTACGCTTCCCACAGAACACATCCAGCAGAACAAAATAGGAGCATACAAATGTGATTTCCAGCAGACATCGGTTGCCTGGGAGGGGGGGTCTTGACATTGTTTCTACCCAGAGCGTGAGACCATAAAGCCAAAGCCTGCGGTCACCTGCTGAAGAAAACTATTGAGTCGTTACTATTGATCAGCGCCCACACACATGCACACACCTCCCACCGGATAAATGCTGATCATTTACCAACATGGCGCAGTAAAACAAAAAAAATCTTTTTTCCTCTTTGGAAGATCTGATCAATAAGGAAACCAACATTATAGGTGTGAAACAATCTCGATGCTTGATGGTGAACACACGGAGAGGTCGAGGTGGTTTTTGCTGACCTGAGTTTGACTCCTGATGGCTGCTGTGCTTTAGTGGCTGTGCTGTGAAAGCGATCGCGGGGGCCCTTGAGGGTGAACCCAAACCCAATTAGGAACAATTTCACCTGAACTCTGAAAATCAGATTCTCTCGCCTGCTCCCGTGCAATTTGGGTCACCGTCTGCTGATATTTTAGGAAGCAATAGCCTGAAGTTACTCCCTTTTGCATGTGTCAACACATGGGCGAGAGCCGGGTCGTCTGGGCTTCACAAATTGGAAAAAAAATCCAATCAGAGCTCGCCTGATAGCTGGAGAGAGAGGGGGGGGGGCCTCCTGGGAAGACGCTCCCTGGAAAACACTCTCGACTGTGGCTCCGGAGGTTAACAAGCCGAGCGAAAGTGAGCGTGGAGCGGGTGGACTGTTTTTATTTTTTTCCCCCCCTCGTGCTCAGTGTGTTGCATGCGAGGTGAAGATAAAGAGGCTTTACGCTTTACAGGAAACCCAGCCCCATTCATCCCAGCTGCACATAATGGAGGGGGGGGTTTTAACATCTGCACTTGGGAATCACGCTGGTGCTGGACACCAGTGCACAGGGGGTGTAACATCCACTCACCATGTTGACTTCTGACACCATGTCTATGCTGGCCACGTCTATGCTCATGCCGACCGCAACCGGGGCCCCTGGAAGAGGTCAGAACAGCAGAATTATGGGTACGGGCCCCTCCATACCTGACCCCAACACTGGTGGATGGTGCCAAAAATAAAGCGGGGGGGGGATGACAATGGAGGTGAATAAGATGGGCACGTACCTCCAAAGTCCGGCCTCAGTCGGATGTCATACCCCTTCAGGAGTTTATCCACCGTCTCCTTCACGAATGACATGTTGCCCGGTTCATTGACGCTGGAAAAAGCAGACAAGGGGGAGGAGGGGGGGAGAGAAAACACATCACCTTGGCTCCTGAATCAATCAGCCGGGGCAATAACCTTGACTTCCTCTCCCCAAATGACACACACAGACAATAAAAAAGAAGCAAACTCACCTTTTCGCGCAACACACAATCGAACCGACAACCAGTGCGGACAAGACGCGAAACTGACGGACCCCGTGCAAAGCAAACATCACCTTTTCTTTCTGTCTGATTTCCCTTTTTTCCCCCTCGTTGTTTACAACCGCACCACCACCACCACCAGCAGCAGCAGGAGAAGAAGAAGAAGAGTCCCCCCCCCCTCCTCCAACCTCAATCAACAGTGGAGACGGTTCCGGACGCTCCTCGGATCAGAGTAAATCCATTGATTGCCCAAAAGGAAGGAAGAGGGGGGAGAAGAAA
>CAEMYA010000158.1:3006338-3044662 GCA_903131615.1 Diplodus sargus | reverse complement strand
TTTATCTGTAGATATCCCAGCCTTGTGTAGTGTGTGTGTGTGTGTGTGTGTGTGTGTGTGTGTGTGTGTGTGTGAGGCAGATGTTTTGGATGTGGAAGAGTTGCAGATTGCAGCCTCATTGAGCAGAGATTGTCCCGCCGCTTGATTCAGTGATTCCTTGAAACGGTCCGCCTCTGTACGCAGCCGGGGTGAAGAGTTTCTTTGTGCCTGAGCCCGATCGCTTGCTTGCTCATACAGAAGAGGAGAGTGAAACCTGTATTTGTGTTCCTGGCTGTGAGGATTTTGTGATGCATTTTCTTTCTCTCTCTCTCTCTCTCTCTCCCTCTCTCTCTCTCGTTCCCTGCATGTGGATGTGTGTCACAGCTCCCAACAACAAAGTGGGCAGATTTTCAGTCATGGCGAGGCTCGTCCTTTCCCTCCTGCTCCTGTGCGGATGCCAAAATAGGTAAACTAAAAAGCTAAACATGTGTGGAACAGTTGCTGATAACCTATTGAGCAGCAGCACAAGTCTGCTTACTACAAAATGTCTACAAAAATGTTGAGGGGGGGTTCGCTCCAGCAGCAATTTTGCAAATGAAACTCTTGGACATTCATACATATGTCTGCTGAAGATATCCTGCCAGCTCTGCCCTCCTCTCTGTGATTGATCGCGTATCCGAGCTGCACTCTGCTACAGTCCCTCGCTTAAGTGGCTGTCCTGCACTCAAGAAAAGCAAGAGGGGGTAAAAAAAAAAAGGGGGGTGGAATCTTTGGCAACACTGTCTGTAAATCATTGGAATAGTCCACTTTCATCTGAGTAGATCAATTTCTTTTAGATCACATGTTCAAACCCAGCTTGTAACCTTGTCTCCTTGTGGTAATTCCTCCTCATGAATACAGTGTTCTTTATAAGAAAAGAGAATAGGGGTAACATCTTCCTCATTCTGTAGATGCAGAGAGCATAATGCAGAGCCTCCTGCAATATTTAGAGGGGGAACTCATTTGTTTATATTTGGATCACATGTCAAAGCCTTAATTATCTCCACTGGTAGTTGTAAGCGCTACTTATGTTCAATAATTAATCACAACAAGTCTGTCCTTAACACCGCGAGCTAATTAATCACAATAACCGTGTCCGGTTTGACATCCTGCGCTTTAACTAACGCCTGGATTGTGTTTCTCCTCATTGCTTCCTCATTTCCTCCCTCTCCTCCTAGTCTCTGCCAGACCTCCGAGGCTCAGAAGGAGGCGGCCGCCAACGACAACAGCACAGTTTTCACAAGGATCCTGGACGGGCTCCTCGACGGATACGACAACAGGCTCCGGCCAGGGCTCGGAGGTTTGCAGAAGACACTGTTTTGTACATTTCGAATTCTCGCTTGAAACGTCGGAGCCATTAATCTTAGATTTCTAATGTCATAGTGCCACAGTCTAGCCTCCCAGTGTGCTATCCTAACCCGCCAACTGGACTCTACAATGGGAGGCCCACGCTCCCCGCTGCGATTTCACGCACTGATTCCTGGGAAAATGCTGCTAAGTCTGGCAGATACAGAGGTAGAAGCTGTGCGAGCAGATGTTGAGTTTGCTCCCATGTCAGCTCAGGTGAAAGGACACACATGTCGTCAGATGAGGCGAGGAGGATCGTGAATGCATGTGGTCTTCTCTCGTAGGTCACCATGGCAGGGAGAGTAAATCAATCAAGTAATCTTCAACACAGTGCGCTGAGGTGTTTTATTCACGCTCTTCACCCTGGCAACAGGAGATAACCCTGAGAGCCGACAAATTGCCATTCAAAGATGGATATTTTCTTTTCTAAAGGCTCGAGTGCAGTGAAAGCTTTTCATTTTCGCCAATCCCTCACCGCCTCGTTCTTTAATGGCTCAACATTTACTGTGTTCGTTCTGTTGATTTCCAACCAGCTTCTTTAGTTTTGTCCTCACGACACTGGTCCCCATTTCACTCTGTTTCTCGCGTACATACCGTACTCGTCCCATAATGGGAAGAAACGAGGCTTCTTTGTGTCGAATGGCTGATGTGTCATGGCAAAAGCCCGCTCTCACATCCTGGTAACGGTTGCTACCCTTGACAAGAGGGCCTATAAATACATCCCAGAAAAACATTCAGGCCTACATTCAACAAGCTGAACTCCACAGCATGACCCAATCCTAGCTCGCCAGGGAAAATGTATATGCATAGGGGAGATTTTGTTGGTTTTGTCTGGTAACATGCTACCTTGTCCACATCACCTTCAGAGGAAATATATCAGAAGTCATGATTGGCTTCCTCTGTTGCCGCAAGCCAACTGATGTGGGAATTTTAACACCAATATTAGTGGTGAGCACCAATTTTCTTCCCAAATAGTGTCTAATATTGGTCGATTTGACCATTTGAATGCTCCAAAATAATAAGCAACCATTGTTTTACCTTCTGAATGTTCAAGGTGTAAAAGCCTCTAAATCTAAATTAGTCGATAAGTGGGGAACAATTTAAGTTATTTTAAGGGAACATTTTTTTAATTTGTCATTTTATGTCATTGTAAATTGAATATCTTTTGGTTTTTTAGTGTTAGTCAGACAAAACAAGACAATTGAAGATGTCATCTCGTACTAAGACTAGTCAGTTAATCTAAAAAATAATGGATAGCACACTACAAAATGTTTGAATCTTATCAAGTAGATTTATCTAATTCACTATCAATAGAATCACCTAGAAGGTATAGATTTCAGGGGGATAGATTGGGATTTTTATTCTTGTAATAAGTAATGAAAATCTACCAATGGAGCAAGCAAGAGACATAATGTAATTTATTGTTTTTAACTTAGTCTTGAAGTGGCATTTTTTACATTATCAGCCCCAGAAAAGATGCCACTGAGCAGTTAGAATACATCGTAGAAAGTGTCATTTTTATGTCAGTTTGAACAGATGTTTTATGCGGCCGTGGTCAGGAAAGATCATCCCATATCTGAGGGGGAAGTCACAGACTTGCAGCTGGTTCATATTTAAGAAAGTAACCGTGTATCTGTCTTATATCGGTCCAGCTAAAATTCACTGCTTTTCATGATCTTTTATGATCTCAACTGTTCTCTCTCTCTACAGAGAATGTCACAGAGATCAAGACGAATATTTTCGTCACCAGCTTTGGCCCGGTGTCTGACACAGAGATGGTGAGTTGACCTGCAGCAAACACTATAGATACACGGAGCTGGAAAAATTCAAACACGCATGTCTCCAAAGTTTCGCCAGACAACTGTCGGCATTTTTAGATGGAATCATCATATTTACATTTCATGAGACTGGCACCGCTGCTCCCGCTTCTCCTGCTGCAACTACACTCATGTCCTAGTTGTGTCTTTGAAGAGCGACTCTTCTTAAGTGTAAATGAGACAAAATGAATGCTGACGACTTAAACATTTAAGATTTAATGCTATGTGGCTGGTCCGATCCAACGTGTTCCAAATGATCCATCCCTTTTTTATTAATGCATTCTCTCATGAACTACACGGTTCCACCTGGGCAGTCGAATGCATTAAGTCCCCTCCTTCATTAAATCTTCTATTACACCCTGGCACACTTTGACACAGCAGTGATCAAACTTGCCACTTCCCTATAATTGACTTGAAAAAGGTATTGACGGGGCGGAAGATTGATTAATGAAATGTGGCAAGAGATTTGAGCGTTTTTTGCGGTCCTTAAAAGCTTCCATGTCGGACTGCTAACAGCGTCATTATCCTGCGGGATGGAGTGTTTGTTTCTTGTTCATTTAAAGCTTTTTTTTCTTTTTTTTAGCATGAAATGTGTCAATTCTTCACACATGATATATATGATTGATTCCTACACCGCATTGTTGGATCACCATATCTGTGAAATCTTAGGGGATTTACAAAGGCGTAAAGGAGCTGAGTGCAATGTTAGACCATTTTGTGCTGATCGACGATTTACTGTAAAGACGCTCATTTTCTTTGTAATTAGACAGGAAAACGCCAGAAAAACAACATTCACAGCTCCATTAGGGAAGAATTCTGTATAAATCTACGCCAGTCTTATAAGACTAAACAAGAAATGATGCTGCAACAGAGCCAAGAAACAGAAACAAGACCTCATCTAACTTTAAATCCTTCTCTTGGGTTGACAGAACCATCTCTTAACACTCCATCCAGTGGAAGATCTTTTGCCTTTGGCATCCCTTCAGCATCTTTTGGGATGTAATGATCACAGAGCAGACAGATTGGTAAACATGAGAGCAGGGTGCAGTTTACTGACAACACATTACAAGGCATCTGGTTCCGAACAGTTACCTCTTCACTGCTATTTTGGGATAAACGTGCAAACTCGTCACTCCTTTTTTCCCTCTGAAATGTTTTCTTTGTCTCAGGAGTACACCATAGACGTGTTCTTCCGCCAGAGCTGGAAGGACGAGCGTCTGTGCTTCAAAGGGCCCATGGTGATGCTGCCGTTAAACAACCTGCTCGCCAGCAACATCTGGACCCCTGATACCTTCTTCCTTAATGGCAAGAAGTCTATCGCTCACAACATGACCACACCCAACAAGCTGCTGAGGCTGCAGGACGACGGCACTTTGCTTTACACAATGAGGTAGGTTATAATACAGATGTTCTCCTCTGCTGCAATTTATTCACCCTTTTACTTTTACTGCAGGTAAGTGCTTTGCTTCGTGACAACCCTAATTATCACCCTCTTTGGTGCCCAAGGTTGGTGGCATTTAGAAATTTCATTAATTTTAGATAGTCACAGAGACATACACTGGTCTGCACAGTACAGAGTTCCAAGGTAGAGATTTTTAATTCCAGTATTTACTCTCAAACATGAAGTGAAGTGAAGTGAGAACACCTCCCACTTAGGTGCAGCCTGACTGCAACTGGAGGTTAGGCTTTAAGAGTACATGAAAATGAAGAAAACAACTAGCAAGGCCAACATAATTGAAAAGAAAAAGCATTGAAAGAACCCCTCAGTGGATGACTCATACTGTAGGAGAATAGTGCCACCTAGTGGCCAATCAGAGGCATTTGGTTTGTCCTGGACAAGTTTATATCACAGCAAACATGGCATGTATTTCTGTAAATTCATGTATTTCTACCAGTTCCTTTTTTTCTGTACTCATAATGAGACATTATGGAATACATATGATATAAATAGCAGCATGAAATGTCTCTTTAAATGTAAAAAAAAAAAAACTGCAGAGGAAGATCATCCATTATGAAAAGCAGCCTCATTGTGAACTATAGTTTTGGCAGCCATGTAGGGGTAAATCAGAAAAAAAGACAGACAGAAATAGGCCAACAACCAGATGGTGATCACTCTCAAACTAAACCACCAGTATTTACACCGAGACAGACAAATGAAGAAGAAATCTCAGCTTTAAGAATTGGAGGAGGGAGTAACAGTCCTGTGATGGACAAATAGTTGTTTTTGTTTGGAGTAACCACCAGGACTGACTGTGACCTTTGGACCAGAGAATTAGAATAATGCCATGCTTATCCTCAGGAGTTACTGCAGCCGCAGGACTTAAGAGTGACTGTATCACGGATGAGAGCACTCTATCTGATACCAGTAGCACCCACAGGGAGAATCACGCTGGATGGAAGACAGATTATCCATATGCAACCACCCTGACATATATAAATATCCAAAGAAGTGCGTATTTATCGCCACGTCGTTGTCATGCACACACACACACGAAGGCACACTGCCGTTGTCGAGCGCTTTTTCTGCACTAATCAGTTGTAGTGACAGTCAACTTTGACCTCAAGGCTTAACAAGGACAGGATTGCCTGAGAGAGTGTGTGTGTTCATTTCCATACGGGTAATGTTATGGAAATCTATGCATTCATGTGTTTGTATCTGAAAGTGAAAAAATGTACACGTGTGTGAGAGAGAGAAAAATCTTTTCTATAATCTAAAAATGGCAGCAGCAGATTCCCTGTCACAGTTGAAATGAAGTAGCAGTCGGTTGCTTTTAATCGTCTAATTGTTTCAGGAGTGTGCTCATCATTAGCAGCAGGGCTTAACCACAGTTGTATTTCTCGCATAAACACACACTCACACATGCACACACAGACCATCTGGGTAGTCAGAAGTCACTGTTAACTCTACAAAAGCAGTATTTTTCTGTTTATCTGAAGTCCGTTTTTCAGTTTTTTATCATTAGCGCTGCGAAAAACTGACGACAGTGCAGCGTTTTATCTATCTATACACAACGATGCTATCATTCTTATGTTTTGTTGACTTCAGCTTTACAGACGCCACTGCTGTAATCGTAAAATAGAATGTCAAACTCTTTTCTCTTTGAATATTTGTTTTTCATTTCCGCTTGCCTTAAAGGTCCAGTGGGTAGGATTTAGCGGAATGGGGGCAGGAATGGAGTACCCTATGATGCACCACTGTTTTTCTAATGGGAACAAACCAAACACTATTGGTCACAACATACAGCCTCACTGCGAGATGCCACTAAATCCTACGAACTGGCCCCCATAATGCTAATAAAACCCAATATGTCAAAAAGTAGAGAAGCAGTACCTCCTCGCTTTAGATACAGAAAGAAAACCTTTTCTGGAGCAGACCTCTAAAACACATTATCAGTTTGAAACTATGTTTATAGTCATAATGTTAGAAATTATCAAGGTGTTCTGTATGTTTCTGAAGCTGTTACAGAGGGACCAGGAAGTTGAGGATCCCTGCCAGAACATTAAGGTTTCATAACAAAAATAGCTGAACCACTGTATACCGAACAGTATGTGTAGGATCACCATCAGCCGCAACTTCTCCAGTATGACTAAAACGTTAATTATTTAGAGCTAATATCTCTAAATTCCCTGTATAACTGTAGTAATATACATTATTTACGCTTGTGTACAATGAAGATTTATTTGAGAAAACCCTCAGGAATGCTGTGAGCACATACACATTTATTTTTCATAACATAAGGCATCTGGTATACATGCACGAAACACACAAGTAAGCAGGGCCATACTATCCTGTAGGTGAACATTACAAACAATACATCTTCTCTCACACACATTCATCATGTATGCCATGTGTCAGCGGAGGCTGCTTTTCTCTACTCTCCCATAACTAAACAGGATTTTGGCGTCGCATCATTTGGAAACCATTAGACCAAGCAGGGAGCGGCTGGTTTCATAGAGGAGATCTCAATGCATTTGTATCTATGGATAATTCATAAAATGCCCCTCTGACAACCCAGAAAGCTTAATGCACATAAGCTTGCTGGCGGCCCGTTATAGCCAGATTGGATGAGGTGTATACAGCTTAATTAGCTAGTTGATACATCTATATTACTGCAGTGTGAGTGCATCACATGCCGTTATCATTAGGTACAGTTGAGCCACTCTCATTCCTGCTCCTCATGTTGGTGTCCTTTCTAATCATTTAAAATAACTAACATACTGACAATTTGTGTACAGCAAGGGTGACCTATATGAAATTCCCTTTTTAATCTTGTGTTTAAACACTTCTAACATTTTAAAAAAATGACCCCCTCTCATGATACGAGGCGGGGGGATCTTTTAAAAAAGTGCTTGTTAGTGTGTGAAAAGACAGATGGTGGCTCAGTGGTTAATACAGCATAAAGCTCCCAGACTCATAACTCAGCCTTTTTTTGTTCCCGCCTTCCTAAGTTCTCCACTTTTCTGCAAGGTCAGATGTATTGGAAACTTTAGATTTCCCGCAGGTGAGAGGTCCATATGCTGGTCTGTTTCAGGGCTTTTATCCCTGTGATGGACTGCCCTCCACTAAGTCTATACTGGCTAAATAGAACCAGGGGAATCATCTGTTAACACTTTATTTAAAGAGGTGTACATAAGACTGACATGATACCTGTTATGAACATGAATGAGTCTATGAATGTTTATGACTGTTGTCATTAATCGTCATTCAGGACTTTATGTTGACATTGTTTGAGATGCCTTTCTTTCTGTTTGACAACCAGGCAGTAACCAAGACAACAATGTATTTGTTATGACAACCAGACAGTGACCAAGACAACAATGTATTTGTTATGACAACCAGACAGTAACCAAGAAAACAATGTATTTGTTATGACAACCAGACAGTAACCAAGACAACAATATATTTGTTACGACAACCAGACAGTAACCAAGACAACAATGTATTTGTTATGACAACCTGACAGTAACCAAGACAACAATCTATTTGTTACGACAACCAGACAGTAACCAAGACAACAGTGTATTTGTTATGACAACCAGACTGTAACCAAGACAACAATCTATTTGTTACGACAACCAGACAGTAACCAAGACAACAGTATATTTGTTACGACAACCAGACAGTAACCAAGACAACAGTGTATTTGTTATGACAACCAGACTGTAACCAAGACAACAATGTAGACAACACAGCTTTTCAATATCTTTGATATGACTCCCTGACATTAACCAAGACTACATAAACATGTCATAGCAGACCTAGCCGAACTATCAAACTGAAACTATAGCTTTATGTGTTAACATTACATTGTACTGCCATGTGTGGTGGGTTTTGACATTGGCTGTCATGAGAGCATTTTAATAGTGTCATGAATATTTTTCTTAATCACAACTACAGTGGTAAAATTTGCACAAATTTTGGTCATACAATGTAATTTAATGTGAAAAGGGAGAAAACAGAGAAAAAGTACCAAGGTGATTTAGGGAGCTTTACTTGTTTTTAAAGTACGCTAACTGCTAACTAATGCTAATGTAATCTAGCTGCTGTCAGCTATATAGGTCGGTCATCTAGCAGTCCTGCTAGCTGGGTACAAGTAGCCAAATCTTACAAGAAAACCACCTCTGCACTGTTATTCCCTGTTGTCAAACTGGCAGGCTGTGATTGTCCCAATGTCTAATTTGCTGTTTACCCACCAATATTTAGATTATAACTGCAAAGGGAAACATAGATTCTGTCTTGAAAGGGAGATCTCCCTAAACCCCAAATTAAAAGCAACTATCTTTACAGGCATCCCTGCTAATGGAGCAAGGCCACATGAATAATTAGATCATGGTATGATAGCCAACAGCCATGTTCTCATTTATTTATCCCAAAGACACTCTTTCCTCTCCTCCCATACACAATCCTTCAGCTGTTTTTGACACAATAACACAATTGAACAATCCTGCACTGATGTGGAAAGCAAGCTGAGCCCCCAAAACAGTCAGCTCTGTGGGGACCAGCAGTAGCCCCTTATCCCACTTTGTTATGCTTGGTTCACTTTAATGATTTAATTGGGGGACCTCCTGGATTAGATACACACTGTACATGCAGGAGGTTCTGAAGCATAAAAAACAGGACCCAGGAGGATTTTGCCACATCTTGGTGACACAGTTGTTATTCTAGTTCAGTGAAGGAAGAAGAAAAGTACTTCACCTTATTCTGTAGCTAATGTTGAAGTTCCTCATATGCTCCAATGCTTGAAGCAGAAAACCTAAATACGCGTATGCTTTGGTGCACTGGATTGCACACTGCTTAATTCTCCTTTACCCAGCTCATTTACTTCAGTGGATACACATCATCATATCAATGTTTTTACTATTTATTATTATGCATGAATACCCAGGGAGACTTGTTTCAATCTAGGGCAGATAGCTGGGGGGGGGCACAAACACAAAAATGTATTATGATGTGTGTATGCTTAATTTTTATGCTTGATTAACGTCATCCTGTGGTTCTTTCAGGACACTGGGAGGCACTATCATGCCAGCAAAAATGATGACACCTTGTCTGGAATGATTGTGAATGACAGGTGGAGAATCACAATTGAGAAGCTATTGTTGTTTGTGTGACTGATTAAATAGACTGAATGAATCCAAACGAAGCAGGAGATAGACTTCAATGCAAAGTCCTTAGCAATTCAGATGCCGTTCATTAAGAGGTAGAGCTGGATTTACGTGTGACATTCACATCTGAATGATCTGGACAGGCAGGGTGATTGGCCAAAGAAAATGAAAAAGGACTTGCATGAGCGTTTGTCTGCAGGATAATTTGGAAAAGAGCTTCCCTGTCTGTTTGTGGAGAGACGAATGTGAGAGAAACTCTGTGACCAGTAGGTGGTAGTATTGCCACTGTAATAATAGTGATGCCTAGAGAGGGAAATACTGACATTGCAAGTGTTGTGTATGAAACTGTACCATAATTGTACTGCTATTAGAGAAAAACATCATAATTATGACAATTTTTATGGTGATCTAACTTGATGGCGCTGATCAAAAAGAGGCAACAATCTCTCTCCCTCATGTATCTTTTTTAAATTACATCTCATCTCTCATTTTTATGAGTTAATTTCCTTTTTTAGATTGTTTAATGGTTTTTATTGCACAGGTAATAACGCTGAGCCCTTCTTTTCAACTGTTGCTGGCCCTCTGTAATTGCAGTGACAGTAATTGTAGCTGTTCCTGCACTCATGTTAAGAGACCCAGTTAAAATGTCTAAAGGTTAATTAGTAAGTGGAGAAGAAAATAAGATGCTAAGCAACATAAATGGTGTATTTGCACTGTTGCTCATCTACTCCATTTCCCGCAGTTATCAAATATCTTCTATGTGTTTTGCCTCAGACTGACCATATCAGCAGAATGCCCCATGCAGCTGGAGGATTTCCCCATGGATGCACACGCCTGCCCCCTCAAGTTCGGCAGCTGTGAGTGGACTCTACTTTTTCTAATTTATCTATTCGCTATATACTAAAAAAATCTATCAATCAATCAATACTAATACCAGCAATTATGTGATATCCAGTCCAATGCAGGAAGTTATGCAGAAGTTTAACTTAGATTTGGAGGAACAATATGGACTCATTTCAGACAGTGTTTGGATTATTGATAGAATGCTGCTGCAGAGAGTTGAGAAGTCATTGTCTGCTGGAGATTGCAGAGATTGCTTTTCTTACTTTAAATTTATGACCATCAAGGTCGCTTATACTGAAGAGCAAACTACATTTAAGACATAATGCTAAATGCTAAACTATGTTTTAAAGTCATCCGTAACATAGAAATCTTCATCAATGCTGTAACGTTAAAATACTGGTCAGACCAGACCAAGCGGCAAAGCCCTGTGGTACACTGATGTGAGAAATGCTGTATTTCATTGCTTTTGAGTTCAATTCATGTATGTATGATATGCAAAGTGAGAGGAAAACTGTGTTAAGTTAACATGTGAAGTTTTTCAACTATCAAACCATTTGAAATAAGCAACATACAGGATGAGTTAAGGAAAGCAACACTGTTTACAGAAGATTAATGTTGATAAGTACCGAGGCACCCATCATTATCATTAACTGTACATGTCGGGTGTGCAGCTTTGTGTAAACACTGGACTGTTGACAGCAACATTTTTAAGTTACAATAATAGCTTCAGAATCATGCTGATGGTACAGTGTACTTTATTAGAGTAAATGGTGTCTCTGTCTCAGCTACTCCGCCCCTCTATCACTTTTCTGAGCTATGTAACTTTGGTGGGAGGGGAGGATCAGCGTTACATACATGTTCACTCCATCATTCAAGTTCTCATGAAGCATTGTGATGTTAAAAACTAGTTTTGTTTGTAGTTAGCTCCTACATAACGTCAGAGAAATTGTTACAGACCTGGGATTTGTATATATATGACAGTGGCGTTGCACTCAAACTGTGGGGGCAAGAAATTGCAAAAAATGAAAATTTCTATATAATATTTAATAAAAAAAAAAAAAAAAATGGAGTTCAAGAGGATATACATGCACACTGTCTGACAAGCAAAAAAGTTAGTTGCAGGAGTGTCCTCAGGGAAGACCTGCCCCCAGAGGATTATGGATCGGCTCAGGTCGGATCATTAGTGTGTTTTACTAGTCACAGTCGATTTGAGTCAATCAAAATGTTTGGGAAAGTCATTTTCTCCTGTGCTTCATGGAGGCTGATAATGTATGACTCTCACTTGCAAACTACTATTGAAAAACTTTGTAAGAGCTCACTGAAAGACAGGGAGATTACTGCATGTTCCCCAACACTTAATTAGGCTAATGATCGGAAGGGCTTTCCCCAATGCCTTCTTAACAGGACAGCTTGTCGGCTCGTCTGTGTGCCCTACCAGTGAGGACACGTATAGAAACTTGAGTGGCCCTGTGCGTATTTAAAGGCAGATCTGGCCTACTGCCACACCTCAGGAGCTTCTTGGGCTAAAAGGATGAGGCTCTTATCCGCAGATCTCTGTGAGACACAGTCCACCCACACTCACTATGTAAGAGAGGCACTTTTGACTGCAATCCAATTAACAGCACAGGGAGCTGCGAGAGCTTCCGATGGCAAACACTAACCTAATAGCCCCAGGGGCTATGCCCTGCAGGTGAGAGGTGTAAGTGTATAATAGGAATAATGTGTTGATAGCCACACTGCATTTTTCCAGGGTGAGGTGTCGTGGTTAGGAGACGCTTTGCTTTTCTTTTTTCACAGAGACTAACTGTGACCTCTCTGTCTGGCCCGAATAGCTGGTTCATCCTGATTTAGCCTTTGTCCTCAGGTGACATAAAGCAGTGCACACTGAACCTCCACATTTCACTGCTTCTAAGGCTCCATTATCATTGCTACATGGAAGTATATGCACCAACACAAGACAAGTAAAACAAAGTAACTGAAGAAGTCCCTTTTCCTAAAATAAATGCATTGCTTTAATCCGTTTGCTTCAGTATACTCAGGACTGTATTCCTGGAGCATTTTCTAACACACAGTATTTTGACTGTATCCAATGTTTCTTATTGTCATCCATGTAATGAAAAATGTGCGAAATTAATCCCAAGTTTAGGAAAAAAATCACGAAATCTCTCCTTTCGCTTCTCCTCTTACGTTAATAGCTTGATATTTCAGTAGAGCCCTACAAAGGCTGAGGGTGGCGATTCCAAAAGCAGGAAAGTTGGATGGGGGGGTCTAACCATCTATTAATATTGCTATTGAAATTAATTAAATTAATTAATGTTCCCAGGGTCCGGTGTTTCCCAGCTCTTCCTATCAATGTCACACATTAGGGAGACCTTTCAAAGGGTTTTATGTTCCTAGCAATGTTGTTTTCCAAGGTCAAATGTCCAATGTATCCTATGTCTGCAGGCCATAATCCACCTACAATTTGTAATCCACTCATGTTTTACTCTTTGAAACCTACAAAGCCGTTTCCTTGAGTTCAGACACAAGCTGTGGTTACACTGACAATATTTCTTTCAATCAATAACAGAAGAATATGAAGATTTACCCCCAACTTTATTAAGAACATTACATTAATTTATCTATTAATTTGTTCTGCCTGTTCGTACACTTTTCAAGATGGACCCTAGTTCTGGTAGCACTATATGCTTCTTTGATGTTCTTTATAATCAGCATCAATCACAGCACATAGGCTACATCTTCTCCTGCAGTCTTCGAACAGGGAAGAAGAGCAGGATGAAACTGCTGTTATCATCATAGTGACTGAACAGATTTCAGCCATTCAAAGTGCATGTGAAATGTCCACCTCCCTTCATTGTTTTGCCATTTGGATTGTTAAGATCACCCTTACGATCTCTTATCATGCTTCTTTATATCAAGAACCACACATGCATGGGAACGCACTGTAGGGATAAGCCTGTTAAGTTTAGACAGAGTTTATCCAGCGTTTTTTCACCATCATGATTAGCTTTACTACCACATTTAGTTTTGTGGAATAACCAAAAAAGATGTCAGTTTATCATAATGAATATATTTCAATTACAGACAACAGCTGTTGGAAAAAATCTATAGATTTTACTGAGGGTGACTATGGTTAGCTCACCAACTAGTATTTCCCCGCTGAGCAGCTAGCTTTCACATGATAGCCCTCTTGCTTTAGCTGTCTGGTTGGTTGTTCCTATGTAGTTATTGTATTTTGGCGTTGTAGGTCAGATTTATAAGCCCAATCCTGGGCCACATGCATGAAGGTCATAATAGACAGTGAAGTTAGTCCAGGTCAAGGGCAGCTAATCTTTTATTCTGGCCTACTCTACCTGTGTCCTAATTTAACTGTTGGTCAGCAGCCATAAAGCTTCCAAATAGACACAGAGGAGTTTGCTTAATACTACTCTATACTTGTAATGGTGAGCCAAGTGATATGTAGCATTCAATTAAAGTTTTCTTAAAACAAACCAAATGGCAGCTCAAAGTGCTTTACCTACTTATTTAGGCATACAACCTTTAGGGGTTTGAAACATAAGAAGTTGAGCTGAGCTGAGCCACAAAGTGCAGTGACTAACAAAGTTGCAGAGGCACTGTAACAAAGCTGTAAAACTGTGAAAAACAGTAACGACGTCTATGACAATCACGTGAACTCTGCAGCAGCAAAAGGCCACAGGTTGAAGCCGATTCATACAGACAGAAATGCTAAAGAAAACAACTTTCTCAATACAACATGATTACCATAATTGACGGCGCCGTGACAACAATCAGAACGAGTCATTTGGAACTTTGCAAAGCTGGTGTTTATAACGAGGGCGGACTTTTTAGAAACAGCTTGTTCCCTGAATCATTGCACAGAGATGCAGATGATGAGGTGTGAGGTGCTCAAAACCTGGCTGCTTGAGCCAAAAACAATAAAATATGTTTTTTATGAGTCATTTTTCAGCCTGTCTTGCCTTCAGCCCACAATAATCCCGCTGACATATGTAGTAGTGAATCATTTTACAACTGCTCTCCTTCTTGGAGCCTTTCACTTTCTGAGATATGACTGTTTGAATTACTCTTATAAATAAACTTTCACGACCATCAGAAAGAAGTCAGATTCCTCCTGCAATACCCATCATCAGAACATCAATGAGTCTTCAAGCTAAGGATTTCCTCTTAAATGACAGTCTGACATCAGTTCACGATCAAAGAGAAGGTTGAAGCCTTTCTAAAGCCAGAGGAAGGCCTGAATTCTAGTTGGATACTCCATGTACAGAAACTCTGAACTTGTCTCCCAATAGCAGATAAAGTTAGCTTTCTCACATCTGTATGTACACAGATTGTAGCAACAATGGTGGCAGATTCACCTCTCAGGATATAAAGCTGGTGATTGTCAATTTTACCAGCTCAAACAAGCAGATGTGATTAGCTGTAGCTAGCTAGCTAATTAGACTAAAGTTGATTTCATGAGCTGTTTGATAACAAAGTCTCAGGATTCCCTTCTAATATTTACAGCTGACTCGTTTTAAGGCAAAAAATATTTTAAAAGAGGCCTTAACTCTACATATATGTTAGTGTATGCTAAAAGGCTGAAGCCGCTTGTCCTAGGTTAGCATCCTCAGTTGATGCTCGAAGACGTGGAGATAAAGAAACAGTAATGTTCTTGAATTGCGGTCCAGAGCTAGTCAGCCCTAGTGATATAGAAAATTAGGGATCAAATATGTTCTGTTCTAAAACAGTTTGGTGTACTTTTATGAGGTTCCCTCATTTTCTTAAAGAGCAGGACGGAGCTGCTAACAATAGCCAAAACTCTGATATAGCATCCTGAACCAGATTTCACACAGTGAGGACTACTACACAATGGATGTATTAGTTGTGAATACTGCTTTTTTTTTTTTTTTACCTCACGTGTAACACAACAAACTAAAATCATTTAGTAATGTGGGCCTTGACCTTGAAGCTGTACTGTAGCTAGCGAGCTAGCCAGCTGGCTAAAGCTTGCAGCTCCTCCAAGTGCAAATAAACACTGTTTAATTAATTTGTTACACTTGATGTTCTACTTAAACGCATAGTCAACATTTATATTTATATATTATATTGTGTACAATATATATTTTTCTGACCATAATTACCTCCGCCAAGGAGGTTATGTTTGCACCCTTCCTGTTTGTTGGTATATCAGCAGGATTTTCCATGAAACTTGGGTCGGGTATGGGTCCTGTTCCAGAATAAACTCCATTAACTTTTAGTGCAAAACTGTTTTTTTTTCTTCTAACTTTTTGTTGATGTTTTATTTCTCAGTGAATAATGCATGAATCCTGATGAAAAAATCCAGCTAGTATCTATGCATGAGTGCAATTTGATGCAGATTCTACCCTATCAAGTAGGCTTGAATTATGGTTAAGCAGTTCTGGGTGATTTAAAATTTAGAGTGACACAGGGCTATTGACTTTGATATTGGATTAAGCTCGATTGAATTAAAGGGAACTTTTGGGCCTTGGCGAGTGCCAGCCTATTTTAACATCCATTTAACTTTCCTCGCCATAACAAAGTAGTTTCAGTTGCCTTAATTTAACCTAACCTAAGCCACAGAGGTGACAGATGAAAAAAAGCTAATCAGTGTCTCTCTGGAAGACATTGGCAAACAATCTATTGTGGTGTTAAGATACGATGACTTGGTGGTTTTCTCTTTTAGAACATTAGCATTCAGTTTTTTGATACATTTTGACACTAAATATAAGTGTGTCTGTAACTTGTGTTTTAGTTTGTGAGATCCTTTAAATTCTTTCTCTTAAATATTTCAGACCGAGTTGCTCAGAGTGTGCAGAGCTACTGTAAAGTCAGTCATGAGTTTGGCTGAGTTGTAGCTTCCCTTGCCTCACACTAAAAACGGGAGCAGCAGTGCATTAAGCGTGAACTGTTCGAAAGTTGGCACAGGTGCACCATCCTGCCTGCCAAATTCTTTAGCTCTTCTTCTGCGTAATGAAATTTGCCAATAATCCCCCATTCCAATCTAAGTACGCTACAATTAGGATCATGGCCTTTGGCCTGAGAGCGTCCAAATTTAAACACTACACACCTTGTTCACCAGTGTCCAGCTGCCAAGTGAGCGCCCAGAATGGTAATACTCATGTTAAGATGTTACGTGGCGGACTGAAATAACAGAGGCAAGGAATTAATCAGCACTCGTGCCAATCAGCAAAATCAGTTGTAAACATCTGATTGTTTTCAATGCAGTTTTGGCTTCATTAACATAATTGCTGTAATTAACGCAATTTAGAGAAGCAAAAGTAGGTTTGGCTTTAGAAAATCCTCCACCTGTTAAAAGTTTTCACTTATTCCTTAAAGAAAATCTGATCTACTTTCTCTCCCCGGTTTTAAACTGTAGTATTTGGAGAACATCAAAATAAAAAATAAAAATGAACTGAAATTGAGCCTCCACTATAAATGGGATGATGCAGCCTTCCTCTCTTATTGTTTCTCTCCCCAGCAGATAATTTCTTTTCCCCCGCCAGCCCGTCTGTTTTTTAAAAAAGATCCTCATCAATATTTCTCTAAATCTTCTAAAAGATGACAGGATCACAAAGAGCTTTTTAGTGCCTGCCTCCACCCTGCTTGAAGGTTTGGTTTTTATGTGCCGGTCCTTTTAGAAAAATGCGTCAAAACAGGCGACATAAATCAAAATCAACAGTGAAGAAATAACCTAGATTATCATCTTTTCTATTAAATTGTGCTCTTGGTTTGAATCTCAAGTCAAACCACAACAGATGAAGATGATAAGCACGGCATTCAGGATCATCTTTCCAAACTTCAGCCCTCACCAGGGGGCAGATGATGGATCGATGTCCACGTGTTTGTGCAGGGTTTAACATGACCAAATGAAATAGCGGGAGAGGCATCAGAGTTTGTGCTCTGTTTTTCATCACAAGTGTGATGCAACACATTATGGTTAATCTGACTCGGTCTGGTTCCTGCTGACAGGGAAGCTCACCTCTGACCCAGAAGTGTGGTTTAAACTAAAATACACTCAAATATCCAGCCGCACACACATATAAAGACATGCAAGCAAAATTCTGTTTTTGGCCTTAAGCCTGCAGTCTAATCAAAAAGTGCGAGACGGATTCCGCAGCAGCACTCAGTCAAATAAACAAACAAACACACGGGCAGCTACATGCATCATGAGGCCTGTCAGAGTTGAAACAAACTGTGATATGTTATAAATCTACTGTGCTTAAACAAATATTGTTTTGCAGATGTTTAAGTAATAAATATCAATTAACACTTTTAATTGTATCTCTTTCTTTCTTCCAGATGCATATCCAGTGTCTGAGGTGGTCTACACTTGGACTACGGGGGCTGCAAAGTCTGTGGTGGTGGCAGAGGATGGCTCCAGACTGAACCAATATCATCTTATCGGGCAAACCGCCGGCACGGAGGACATACACACAAGCAGAGGTGTGTGTGTGTGTGTGTGTGTGTGTGTGTGTGTGTGTGTGAGTGTGTGTGTGTGTGTGTGTGTGTGTTTCTAGAGATGAAGAAGGCGCTTGAATGTACAAAGAAACAGAAAAGCTTCTTTTATAATGGTAGTAGTAAGTAATACTGCAGGTTTATGAGAATAAGTACACTAAGGGTGTGGCAGGGATCAAAGTAGCAGAGGTAAGGTGGAAATCCCAAAGGATGGAAATTCTTTTGATGAAAGCAAAAGCACGAGTGATGCAAGAAAAATAAAAGATGGGTAACATGTCTGTGAAAGAATAAGGACCCCAACAGACAGCTGTGTAACATGAACAGCAGCATGCACAGAACAGTAGAATAAGATAAAAGTTGTACTAAATCACAACACATGTAAAAGGCTGAAACACAACGTTGTGTGATGCACACGCAAAGTGCTGTTAGTCAACAAAATAGACAGCACAACACCTTAAAAAGATGCAGAATCTCTTCCTATGCAGCGAGGTAATTTGACGCGTGTCAGTATAGTTAAAGTTGAAAAGCTGCCGTTATGTCTATTTTTCTTATTGTTAGCACATCTCAAGCCTGACATTCCTGCAGACAAATAATGTATATGTAGCAAAAGCCTGATATAGTTTATTCCTCTGGACTGGATTGAACAAGAGACTATTGCACCATCACAGACTTCAGCGATGTGTTCATCAGTTCAGATTCAGATCAGATCAGTTGCTTGGGAATATGTGTAGTTAAAGCAATCTACTATATAAGCAGGAAGTCACATCATGAAAAAAACAGTTTCTGCATTTAACTGCCAATTCTTGGTTTGTTTTATTTGAAAGATACGTGTGTTTCAGAATTAGTCGTATCCACACAGGTTAAAAATAGTGGAACATAAAGGATCATGCTTATGGAGGACTGAAAGTGCCATAATTAAATAAATAAATACACCATTAAATAATTCATCAAATGTATCATTAGTTAATTAAATGTGTCATTAATTAATTAAAATTGGAATTAAATGTGTCAATAATTCATTGAAATACCAATTCATTTTATGTAAAAAACATATATAATTATTTCACTATTTAATTAATGAATTCATGGTCCTGTGTTGCAGTGCTTCATGAATTTATTTTATCTGTCAAACTCACCCATCAAAGTCAGTGGGCAGGGCTAACACAAATTTAGTCTAATCCATTGCTTTGGTCTGAAGTCTTGAAACCAAAAGAAGAACATCCCCTTGGACTTTCTAGTGAGATCAAGTTTATGACATTTTGTCCTTTGTAAATGACCTTTAATATGATGATTATTTATAAGAACATCTTGTTTTCATTTGGATTGCTGATATTCTTTGAAGCCAGGTTATTATTTCATTAATTATTAGATGCTAAATGCGGGACTTTTATTTTGAAAGCGTCTCGCTGTGACCTGAAAACATCCATGTTCTTGTGAATCGTGTGTATCTGCATGTTGGAAGTGTGCCTGCATGGTCTTTGCTGAACGTGATGAAAATGATTTACCTAGTACCTGGCTGATAAAGGGCACAGGGTTTGTTGTCATAACCCGCTTCATGACATGTTTAATGTTTAATTCGGATTGTAACTCTTACAGATTTGTACAGTTTGATATAGCATGTTTGAGCAAGCGGGAACGCTAATTAGCATTAGCTCAGCTATCCTGTCGGTACAGAGGAACGGAGATGAGAAGTTCGAAGGTGTGTTCGAGGGTGTACAAGGTTCCTGTAATAAACACTTTGGACCATCAGTTAGAGAGTCCGACCATCATTCAGCCGGGGATGCTACATCCCGCACCTCGCACTCTGTATCAACAGTGGGGCTAGCAGGGGACCGAACCTTCAACAGCGTTGCCAATAAAGTTTTGTTTGATAGCATCAATCCACTATCTGGAATCAATTTGCCTTGACTTGATCAGGTGTTAGAACTTTGATGGGTGAGTTTGACAGATAAAATAAATTCATGAAGCACTGCAACACAGGACCATGAAATAATTAATTAAATAGTGAAATAATTTTTTTAATAAAAAATGACACATTTAATTCCAATTTTATTTAATTAATGACACATTTAATTAATTAACGACATATTTAATTAATGATTTAATGGTGTATTTATTTATTTAATTGTGGCACTTTTAGTCCTCCATACATGCTAACCTCTCCAAGCTACTGCCAACCATCCCTTTAATCTGACATTTTTAGACATTGGTTAGATGTGTGGTTCACATTTGTTTTCACTCTCTTACTCTTAACAATCCCTAAATTCACCTTTCATTCATGTCCTGTTTTAGCTACATTAGCAAATGGCTAAGCCTTTTTTTAGAAGACAGATATCTGAAACTGTATATTTGTGATTCAGTTCTACATTAAGACTTTTTTTATGCTTTTACATTTCTCACCAGGAATGAATGTGCAGAGTAAAGTAATGAGAACGTAATGGCTTAATTTGTTTTTGCCTTTTAATGGGTTTTAACACATCAAGACAGACCTAGACTTATGCTTTACCCTTTAATGATTTAAAAATGATAACACAAAATAGATTTATTTTTTTTGTTTAAAATATAAAATAATAAAGTATTACACCTTATAACAAATCTCTCTTATTTTCACTTCACTACACTCTGATATGACTTTGTGTCTCATCCCCCATAGGAGTCATTAGACACATTTTCAGATGGGTTCTTCCCGGCAAGTAATGGGTTTACAAGGCAAAGATGGAGTCTCAACAGATTCCTGTTCATTTAAAAAAGGCTGACTCAGCAGCTGCTCGAACATTTTTCACAACCAATAATTTTGCAGTTAAATGAGGAAACCTGGAGCGGAAAGACCCTGTCAAAAGGATCATCGCCCACTACCATAGCACAACAGTTTTATCCACCCAGTCACCCTCATTCTTTGTCGCACTTGTGCCTCCTTTCCCCCCCCCCTGAGTAAAGTCATACTGTATTTGCTGCATGATAAATGTAATACCAAATAATGTGATGTAACTAATTCTAGATTAGAAAAGATAAACGCTGTGAGGGGAGATGGGCGTGCGAGGCAGAGAGTAAATGTGGGGAACATTATCAGGAGATCAGAGTCAATGAGTGGAGGCTAGTGGACGAGAGTAGCCTATCCCTCACACAACCAGCTGTCTACAGGCCCGGACAGCCCTGTCAAACAACACTTATCCCCGCAATGAGCCCATGCGCACACACACACAAACACACACACACACAGAGCCAGAGAGGGACCTGAGACCTCGGGTTAATCCCCCCCATCCAACCACCCATCAGCTTTTGCATAAGAAGATGACATCACAGATCAGCGAGGGATTGGTTGGTTGGCTATCCCTGAGTGTATCTCTGTGTTTGTGGGTATGTGCTCTTCGTGAGTACCAAATGTCCTCACAGTGATGGTAAAAACCTACAAAGTGAGGACATTTTGACCAGTAATATAGTATTTAGGTTAAACATTACATAAGGTTCTTTTATGGGTTATTATTATTGGCATTAAATTAGAAGTTTGGTATAATTTCAAAGAGTTTGATTTAAAGTGTATGTAAGGTCCTCACAAAGATAGAAAGATACATGTGTGTGTCTGTTTGTATGTTGGGATTGGACAGCCTCGCGCTGACACGTGGGGGTGGGGGCGTTGAAAGGCATCTGCTTAATACTCTTATGTAAAACGAAACTGTAATACACTTCCCTCCAGTCTCTAGTAGAATCATTATTAAAAGTGTGGATTTCCCCCTCTATTTTTTTTTTTTTTTTCTTTTGCGAGCCGCAGCTGAAACCATACTTCTGCTGGCTGACTCAGGGGTTTACACGAAGGGGTTAAAGGGTTCGTTGGTCGGGGTTGCTGCCTGGCTGGGGGGAGCGAAATGCTGGGTCACTGGCCGGATGTTTGGTCGGTTGGCATGTTGACCAGTTTGCGAGTTAGTTGACCAGCTGGCTGAAAGGTTGAATGTCTGGCTGGAAAATGACTTCAGTATGATTTTTTTTAAACCATTGGTTATTAAAATAAGTATTAATAGTGATACTGAAAATCCACACATGTAACATCTGTATGATCATAATTAATGTGCAAAAGACTGAGACAAAAGTGTTTACTGGAGCTGTTGAATGGGCAGTAAATGTTGATTATTCTCTGAAATATGTAGTACTGAAATGACAAAAATGCAGAGCAAAATCAGGGTTGCATGCAGCCTTCCTTTGGGTACAAAACTGTAGAATTAAATTAGTAGTCTTTGGGGATATATTTATCTAGAGTATATTGCAAATTAAAGGTGCCCTGTGGTTCTTTTTTTTAAAAACAAACAGTTATGTTTACCTTTAGTGTTCAAAGCACAATACATTGTATATCCTTAAGGCCTGACAAACCTCCGACTCATAAAGCATTGTGCATATCTAAAATCATGCATGCTAGCTATTTTTGCATGCTGGTAGAGGTCAGAACAGCACAGGGTTTTTTTGTCCATTATCATTCCTTAGCATTAACATGTTTTTCTGTTTGAGTACCATTGAAAACCTAATTTTCCCCAATGACATAAAGCTGTAGTTAATAATGGCAGGCCAGGCACAAAATACGCTCCAATGTGAAAAAGTTCATATTTGTCTATTTGTTGTGATATTAAGACGTCAAATCATGCCATATTTCAGCATCATTCGACCAGCTCTGAACCCCCTTCAACATTCTTTAACACCTCATCCTCTTTGAAATGCCATCTCGTGATTGGTTTAAACATTTAACTACCACTCAAGGTCATTTTATATGTATCACCATGTCTGACAGTTATCTCGACTTTACCTTGTTCGCCCTCAATCAGCAAACCACCATCTGGTGTTCTGACTATTACAAGAAAACCCAAAACATCTCTGTGAATTCCATTTAGCCGGAGGACTAAAGGCAGGAAATCATCATTCATGCAGCTCAAAGCTTCTGTCTGGAAACCGTCCAAATCAGCAGTGGAGATTGCTGATGAGTTTGAGCTCATGGGTCAGATCAAGTCCAGTGGGTTAATTTACTTTCCGTATGTGTTTGGCTCTCTTGCTGATAACGTTCACGGACCAAATATGACATTTGTATAGATGCATCTTACACATTCACATGCTTTAAATGGAGTATTATCACATTTGGTGCAGTAGGTACTTGTTACCAGAGGTCTCAACACAGATGTGAGAACAACATGAAGCCATTTTCTGCAACTTATTTTTATCTATCAGATTATTGCATTGTTCAGCAGCATGACTGTATGTTATAGTCATGCATGCTGTCAAATGTGAAGGCCCTGTAAAGAGCTCAAGTAATGCATCAAGTATGATCTGATAATTACAAGATACAGTATGATCCTCAGAAGCCAACCATAGCTGTACTACCTTGGTCCAATATGGCTGCCATCATCAAACATGATCACAGTTGTATTTAAAGGGGAATAAATATCTCAAATAGTTGTGCATGCTGGGAAAGCCAGTAGATCTCTCTTTGCTCTGATAATAAGAGAGGCAGAGTCAAGCTGTCACCTGCCTGATTAAAAGAAGTCTGACGATCGCCTGCTGTTTTACCGGGTCTAGACAAAGTAATGAAGCACTTGTAGAACCTGGAATTCAAAGCAGCAGCCAATAAATGACTGTCAGGCCTTCTTTTTGCTGTTATTCTAAGCAGTTACAGTTCATCTGCGAGCTCGGGCTGCAATGGCCTCAATGAGAACAAACACAAACTGATACTTTTATAAAGGTGCAGTAAGTGATTCAGGAGAGGATAGTTGACTGTTGAGTTTCATTGCCAGCTTGGCAAATACCTTCGGATTTCCCCAGGTCACTAATACAGATGATTGGATTTGCTAGGTAATCAAATACCAACGTGTTGTATATCCCAGGTCGTGAAGTACCAATGCTCTAGATATCCCAGGTCAAACAAAATCAACTTTGCAATGCTTTGGGTTTGGCAAAGCTTAGGGTTGATGGGTCAGGCCTGATCACCCACCTTGGTATTTGAAAACCTGGGAATGAGACTCAACAATGAACTTTAATATATTTTGCACCCTTAAAGTTTAAGATTAATGTATGGACGCGTACGTATGGGAAATCTAGATGTTGACAGATATCCTTGCCTCTGTGCATGGATCTAAGGTGTCATTAAACTTTGTCAACCAACTATTGGGGTGACTGTGGCTCAGGTGGTAGGTTCGGAGGGTCGGCGGTTCGATCCCCACCCCTGCCAGTTGTGTCACGGACGTTGTGTCCTTGGGCAAGACACTTCACCCACCTTCCCTCGTGTGAATGTGTATGACTGCTGTATGTTTGAGGTGGTGGTCGGAGGGTCTGTAGGTGCTGAATGGCAGGTGCTTCTGTCAGTCTGCCTCAAGGCAGCTGTGGCTGCTATTGTTTCCCACCACCAGTATGACTGTGAATGAATGGAACCTGGAACCCTGTAAGAACGCTTTGAGTGTCTAGAAAAGCACCATACAAATCCAATCCATTCATCATTATTCCCTTTAGCTATCAGGTTTGCAGAACAATGTGTCTACATAATTTGCCATTGGGCAGCTTTTCAACAGTTTTTTTTATACTTCAAACTGCGAGTATACCAATAATTCAAACTCATGCAATTCCAGGAGAACTAGATGCTAGTCATCACAGGTATTTGTAACAGTTGATGTTGGTTGATGATGAACAAAGATCTTGAAAACGCATGTATTCCATCCAGAGCTCAAAGAACTGGATGGATGTGATGTTGTGAGGCTTTAATTAGCACAGCTGATCTTAGACAATGCTGCCTTTTGAGTACATGAAGAAGGAGATTAGTCCACAAGTTCTTTCTTAGTGCTTCTTAGTGTCAGTGCTTTGTACTGACTCAGACAGCGGTATCTTAAAATAACTCCCTGACTCTAAAAGTAGATAAGACGTGCTGTGGGAAGAGTTCTATCCACCATTTGTTAGGACCTGTAAAGCTTTGAAGTTACTCTTGAGGCAAGTGGGTTAAAAGCTCAAACTATAATTTTCCTACTCACCAGTTGACCAGCATGGCAGCATTGTTCCCCGCCATAAAAGGAAGTTCCCCTTGGACGTTGCGAAATACAAATCCTTGGGAGAAAAGCAATAAAATCCACCAGAGGAACATGTTCCTCCTCATTCCTCTGCCACCAGTCCTGTCGGGATCCATGCATCAAGGGCGAAGGTGACCCTGGGGCGTCCCAGGTCAGCAGCGCCTGAAGTTGACGGGGTAGCTGTGGACCAGACGGCCTGGAGTCATGAGGGCGTCAGTGGGCCCAGGTGATTGGGTCGCAGTCAGAACTATCGGTGTTGGGGATCTCCTAATCGAGGCATGCTGACGTCGAGAAGTGCGAAATGTAGCAGCGGTTGCCCTCAGCACGGAGCACCTCCAAAACAAACAAATTTACCTCACTCTCAGGCTGCTGTCAGACAATTCTCGGATGCTCACGGCGCATTTTCCTGAATTGCTTCTTCTTCCCTTTTGCACGGCAGACAGTCCCATCAAGAGTGTTTGATCATGATTCCACAAAGAGCTGTCAAACCACAAAAACAGCACAAAAAGATTGAAAATGTCCACACGGTTAGCCCCCCTCCATCCCACCAGTGATTAGCAGCGAGTGTCCCTCTTTGTGAGTCCTGAGGTGTGTGTCCCTGTGTGTGTGTGTCCCCTGTGTGTGTGTGATGGCTGTCAGCAGTTAGAGATCACGCTTCATGTGTGTCTTTCAGAGTGTGTATGTGTGCGTGTCTTTGCCGGGATTGGCAGGGTGGAGTGGGCGGGGCTTAGAGCTCTGTGAGGATCCAAGGACAGGAAGCCTCAAACCCCCCCCCCCCTCCACACACACACACACATACACACTCCCTCTCTTTCTCTCACTGATGGCAGGATGCAGATTGTAACCAGGGATTAGGGAGGTTCAAAAATCCGATTTTGCCCGGAGAAAGCCTTGTGTATTAGTGTGTGTCTGTGTGTGTGTGTGTGTGTGTGTGTGTGTGTGTGTGTGTGTGTGTGTGTGTGTGTGTGTGTGTGTGTGTGTGTGTCTGTGTGTCTGTGTGTCTGTGTGTGAGTGAGTGAAGGAGAGAGAGAGAGCTGCTTGTGTACATGTGCCTCAGTGTGTGGAATATAGTCATTGGGTTTTTTCATAGTTTACCAGCACATGCAGTCTCGCTGCCGGCGAAGGGATTTTTTAAAGCCTCAAATGCAATCTTCAGTTGTTTAACTGAATATTGTGTCCCCCCTCTCTTTCTATCTCTCTCGCCACACTTTCTGTGGATCCGCTCCGAAGTGTCATTGGAAACCATTGTCCAATCCCGGCCATTAACGCCTTAATAATCTATTGTCACGCCCTCGAGATAATTAACGCGGCTTGCTCTCGTTTTTTCACTTTGATAATGGAGTTGAAGTCAGGTTCATTGTGCCGTTATTCGACCGAATATGAAATCTCTTCATCCCGGCTTCATTTCTGTAACTGTTCCACCTCCGCAGCTTTCCAGTTCCAGGCCTAATTATTTTATTACTGGAAGGAGAGGAAGTGAGAGGAGTGTTCTGGCTACTTTTCAAATGACACTTTGTGCTCGTTTTAGGTACCATCAAGTGTTTGGTCATAAAAAGTAATTTAGCCGGGGAGATGATGTCGTCCCATGTGCAGCCACTGTTACCTGTGGAGCTATAAGGACGTCAAATCGCACAGTATTAATTCTACCTCAGCTTAAACCAGATATCTCTATCATTAAGAGACACCTCACCTTGTTTATTGTGCCTATCTAACTTTATGTCCTTTTTATTTCTTTCCTCCCCCCCAGGACAGTATACAGTGATGATGGCCCACTTCTACCTGAAGAGGAAGATTGGATATTTTGTCATTCAGACGTATATGCCCTGCTTCATGACTGTGATCCTGTCCCAGGTGTCGTTTTGGCTAAACAGAGAATCAGTTCCTGCAAGGACTGTCTTTGGTGAGTGAAGCCACTTATTTACACTTTTTTTCTTCCCTTAACATTTTATTTATCTGTGTAATATTCCTGTCATGCACATTGACACAAGGGAGAATAATAACAGTTGGCCACTGCACTGCAGTAGCTGGCAGTTAAGAATTATTAAAGCGCCCACCTTTGTGGACTGAGGGGAGACCGTTCCTCGCTTCCAGGCGACCTGTAAAAACTCAATTTCAACTTATCTTGGCCTTTGTTTGCACCCAGGGGTGACCACCGTGCTGACCATGACCACCCTCAGCATCAGTGCCAGGAACTCGCTCCCTAAAGTGGCCTACGCCACAGCCATGGACTGGTTCATTGCTGTCTGCTACGCTTTCGTCTTCTCTGCCCTCATCGAGTTCGCCACAGTGAACTACTTCACCAAGAGGAGCTGGGCCTGGGATGGCAAGAAGGCGCTGGAGGCACAGCACCCAAAGGTACAGCTTGTAGAAAACACAAATGCTTCACATGAAAATCATCATTCTCAAAGCATGCATTAACTTTGTAGATGTTTTTCATACCTTTGACAGAACGTGTTCCTTAAAACAGATCATCATTTACCTGGATCATTTCATCACCTTTAGCTTTTCATACTTACGTCATGGTTGCATGATCATGCAGATGTCTACAGGGATCACTTTGCCTGTGGTGGTGTGCCTTTTGCATAAAAGCATTGTATTCTTGGCCTATATGTTAACAGAAAGTCAAACCTCGAAAGAACACAAAGCAAGTAGGAAAGCTGTGAAAGGATAATGAGAATTTAGTGATTTACTGTATTTAAAAGATTTGTTTTTGGCAGATGAGTGTAAAATAATCAGACACTGTCGAAGCACTATTATATTACTTAAAGGTCCTTACTAAGGGGTAACTGTGGCTTCAGAGAAAGCTATATATGACCTGATAAATTGTCTTTAGTGATGTCACTCTGTGCTTGTGTTGCATTGTGGGTAAAGGGGTGGGTGAAGACTGTGTGGAATAAAAAAGGCGATATCTCTGGTTCTGCTGTTAGCAGTTTCGGTCACTTCTTTCTAAATTGTTCATAAAGTCCAACAGTGTGAAGTGCAATGCAAGACCATTGGACAGCTTTTCAAAACCTGGAGCCGACATTACCCACAATGCAACCTTGCCACTGAGTGACATCACTGGAGGCAGTTTATCAGATTACATGCAGCTTCCTCTGGAGCCACAAAAGGATTTATACTATTGCTATCAAATATCCACTAGTCCTCCCCACAGTGATAATTAAAGGGTCAACAAGTAGCCTCTCTAGTGCTAGGTGACACTTTGCTTTATCCTAAGCTAAGCTAAGCTAACTTAGCCTCAACACAGTTAGCATACAGGAAAGAGAATCATAGCAATCATCTCATCTAACTGTTGGTAAGAGAGTGGCTTAGTATATTTTCTCCAAACTGTCAGTTACGTCTGTAAAGAACCACTTCAGTATGCAATACATTTTAAGCCCAAATGAAAGATAAGATGTCAACATCGAAGATGTTCAGAAGCATGAATTGAATTGAAATCTCTCAGAGGGATTTTTGTACTAGACCTCATGAATTGCACCATGAGTCATCAGGATATTGATATTCCCTCACAGTAGGGTAGATTGGCTTGCTTCAATGTAACCAGAGATTTCCAGGAAAACGGTTAGCAGCTGCATGTTGCAATCATCATAAATAAAAATCAAACTGACACCTGAGTGAAATTCAATTACACAGCGGCAGCCTCAGTTTTTACCAGATTGTTTTGCCAGAAATGATCCACTTGTGTAAAATCACTAATCAGTCCCGACAGAATGCAACACATTGATTTTCTCAGGCCAAAAGCGATGGTAACAGCAGGGCAAATGACATCTGCAGAGGGCTTCAAACTAATTCACTGCTCGATGTGATCTGTCCCGCTGTAGAAACGAGACCCCATGGTGCTGTCGAAAAAGCCAAACAACGTTTGCTCAGCGGGTGTGAACTACACCCCCAACCTCACCAAGGACGTGTCCATCTCCACCATCTCCAACACAACGTCGGTGCAGCTCCGGGCCTCCGAGACCAAGATCCCGGACCCAAAGAAGACCTACAACAGCGTCAGCAAGATCGACAAGGTGTCGCGGATAGTGTTTCCCGTCCTCTTTGGAACCTTCAACCTCGTCTACTGGGCTACGTACCTTAACAGAGAACCGGTGGTAAAAGGAGTGGTCACCTCAACGTAATCTTTTTCTCTTTTTTTTGTTTCTTTTTTTTCCTGAGAGTTTGTGTAAGGGAGGAAGATTGAGTCTAATGCAAGAGTGGGTGGACTAAAAGGAAAGGGGTTGTTGTAAAGTCTCTTGCCCTTGACAAAAAAAAACCAACAAAAAAAAAGTCAACAAATATCTGCGCTTGAAGAACAAAACTATATCCAACTATCTAATTCAAGCACTTTGAATGGATGCAAGGCTGCAACAGAATCCCTTTCCTGTTTCTCATGGCCTAAAAGCTGCTCGTTCACAAAGAAACTGCTTCTAAGACTACACTGACGAGAGAGCGGCTGCTTTTGCTTCTTTCTCATCCACCCTGCTGCAGTTTGCATGACGCTCTCCTCAAAAAAAAGGAAACCATGGACTCCTCTTTGTCTTGAATACCGACCATGTATATGTCAATAACTGCTCAAAGTATGGGAGCACACTTCATAGCTACTACTGGAGGGAGTATTAAAGTGACAGAGGCATTTTGAGCAAAGGTTTAAACACTTCATATTCTTATCAAGAAGGCTGGAGATGCTCTGAGCTTATGCTATATAAAAAAAAATCTGCAATATAACATGCATTTAAAAGATTTATCAAAAAATGTACCTTACTCCACACTGTGTGGAAGGAACAAGATTAATGCTGCAAGTGCATTAATAATTTAGTTTTATGTCTCGTTTTTAAAAAAAAGAAAAAAAAAACCTTTGCCATTTTTCTCTCCTGTTGCAGTGGGTGCTTGTGTGTCTCTTTGTACATCTTTACTTGAAGATTTAAAACCTTCTGCTGCAGGCCCAGTTTCCCAAAAGCATTGGCAGTCGGAGTCTCAGCGGGAGATGACACCACGCTACCTGAGGGTGAAAAAAATTGTATTCTGAATTTTTTAAGTGAAGAAACGCGTCTTTTATTCATAAAAAGTTAAAACGTTGACATTTAGCGCGACTCGGCAACAAAAAATATTCTGAAAAAAACTCCTTGGCCCACTTACACTGTGAGACTGGACAGCTGTGGATGGAGAAATTTAGGATTGGATGTGCTTTAACTGAATTTTGAGCATGGGTCACTCAGCTAGGAAACTAATATTCACAGTTGAGAGACCAGTGCTCCAAATGCAGAGTGTGTCACATACAAATCAGCAGAGTGATGCTGAGAGTTTGGAGACTGGCACTCAGTGAGATGACCAGGGTGCAGGCATCAATGCTATCAGCTCAAGAGGCTGGTTTCATAAAGATGGAGTTTAGACGGTGATGTAGATGAAGACTTCAAATTGACCTCCAAATTCATCTGCTGCACAAAGTTTTTTCAACCTAAAGGTCATATAGATAACAATTTCAGTTTTTTTTTAAAAAAAATAATACATCTACAGAGCTTGTAGGAAAGTGCAGAATGAACGTATCTCTTTACCTTAAAAACATTATGATTGTGAATTAAGATTTTTGTCGGGTCCAAATGATTGTTTTGTTTTTCTTTGTGAAAGAAATCTGATGGTTGGTTCTAGCTTCTAACAAAGTTCCTGAGCCAATAATGTAACTCCATTGATATCATGTGGTATCTGTTTCTCAACAGCGTTCAACAGCTCTGGTGGTTACCAGTTTGTGAAAATGGCAGAGTTTATACTGCCCTTACATTAGCTTGCTCGTGTTGGCAACGTAAAGGTTAGCTAGCATTAACAACACTAATGTTAACTTTCTAGTGTTAGCAACATTTTAGCTAGTGTATTGTGATGTTAACGTTTACCAGCTTGTGTTAGCAACATTAACTAATTAGCTGCTGGCAAGCTAGTGCAACAAACGATTTGAGGGGGCAGATTATTCGATCCAGCAATGTTGTGACTTGAATGCAATGGATGGAGGGAGATGGAATGTCACTTTAAGTGGCTGAATGTAAATAATAACGCCTTCAGGGAGACTAATTTTACATTAATTAAAGGTAAAATAGTTTCAAACAAAACACAACTAACCAATAAGTCCTCAAGTTAAGGTTCAAGTTAAAAATGAAGGTGACAATTTTCTTATTACTATATATTTCTTACAGGTTACAACACTCTAAAAGCTCTTTCCTTTTGTGGCCCTTGGTACAGTACGAGCTTGGCAGTAGGATGGGTAAGTCTTAGGCTCAAAATAAGTCAGTCTTTATTTTTGTGAAACTTGCATGAGACGCATCTGAGACTGGCCTCACACCAGTCAGAAATATGTTTCTGAAACTGTCCCTAGTTCTGCTGAAACTGACTACCCTTTGTTGTGTAAAAGAAAGAAAAACACAAATCAATGAAGCATCATTATCACATTTAGCCTCTGCATCAGAAAAAGAGACAAAAATTCCTCCATGAGAGGTGAGCAGGGATCCGCCATCTTGGCTCAGCGCAAGTTTCTCTGTGTGTCCTTGTGAAACATGTGGTTCTTAAAGCTTGTTGTCGCAAGGGGCTAGCTGGCGAACTACTGTAGCAGTAGAGCTAACTGCTCACATGCTAGCCAGATGGAAACAAGCTGAGGTTCTGTTTCCTCTGTAATGTACCATTTCTCACAAATGGCATTTTGTTCTCATGGTAGACTTTTATTGAATCGGGGCGGAAAAAGCTCTCCTAACTTGCTAGCTGTCATTTAGCAGGCTTGTTAGCTAGTTGCTAATGGGCAATAAGGTTACACTCTGTTTCATAACATTATCATGAACATACTTCATAAAATGAAAAGGTAAAACACAGCTAATTAACTAGTCCCCATGCTAACTCCCTCCTTTTTGGACTTTCAAAGGTCAGCATGGTCAAGATGGCTTAATATTGGTCAATGGTGCGCGTTTGTAGATCAAAATTTACCAAAGTTGAACCTGACACAACAGATTTGCACTTACTTACTTCTCCCATCTAACATTCGGCTCAAGTTTAATTCAACTTTCATTGGAATTATTTGATTTCACCGTGATGTGTGATCAAGCCTTTAGGCGACAAAGACACTTATAAGGGAATCATGTAAATAAACTTTCAATTTAAACTCTTGGTTTTGACACAGAAAAGAAAATGTTTGCCTCATGTTTGAGTTTTAAACCCTTAGAAGAAGAAAAAAAAATACCAAAGTCTAATGTTGACTTTCTATCAAAAGTATGTTTTCTGTCAGATAACTCTTTCTTCATGTTTGTGTGCACGTGTCAAAAGTATTTTTCTTCTCATTGCTTGAAGAAGAGCCGATCAACTCGGCTTTTGGTCTCTGAACTGAATCAGATTTTGTATTTTCATTCTTTCTACATTGACTTCATTAACCTGGAAGCAATGAGCACACGTTGTGGCATTTCATCTGGAGCCAACCATAGTGCGGCATGTGTGGCTGGCTGGAATATGGGGAGACATACTCAGGAACAAAAGGACCCATGCTCCCAGCAGGAGAGTCGCCTCCCTGTCCCTTTCAATCTCATGGATTTCAAACAGTGTAGTCACCTGCTGTTGGGAGCATTGTCCCTGATAACTTATTGGCGCTGAATAGATGTTGGCGAAATATAAATAGATATCATCAGCTGCTACTGTACCTGCTTTGCTTTGTGAAATTGGGACCTACAATAATTATATTCAGGATTTCAGCTTAGAATTCTTTCCAAAGCACTTTTATTTTGAATTTTTTGTGCCATTATATCCTGTAGTGTTATTGTGCTGGTTCGGATTGGTGTTGAATCTGCATTTCCTGTAAATCTGAAGTGTTGCTATCTGTCAAAAGCTCTGTGGGTTGACCATGTTTCAGTGTTTGTTCAAGCAAAGCAGCAGCGTAAAAAAGGAAGTCCGATGTAATGCATTCGAAAGGCGATCTATACGTCTGTCCATCGAGGGTCGCCATGGCAGCAAGTGGCGATGAACAGACCAGACATCCTTTACCCCAGTAACAACCTCCAACCTCTGTATCAGTTTCTCCTCTCCCCGTTTGTTTCTGACTCTGCTGCTTACACACAGAAACACATGTGAGTGTTCCTTTTGTTACTGATTAAGTCATGGATCATTTGTTTTGTCAGAGCTGAATGCTCCAGTGCTGCTTTATTTGAGCTGGCCAAGCCTTATTTTGTGTTATGTCAACCAAAGGAAATGAAACTGTAATAAGCATTTTGGTCCCTAATCATTTGTATTTGCTTCAGTTGTTTTTCTCTAAGGACAGTTATGTCAGTCTGGTTTGTTGGTTTGTCCATCACGGTAGGTTTGCCGTGAAATTTGGGTACTAACATACACGTCAGCCTCTGGGTGAATTCTGATCGTGTTGGTGATCTCTGTACGTTCCCTCCAGTGCCATCATCTTTGTACTAAAACATCCCCATCAGCCTTAATTTAACCTTTTGTGCTCATTTAGTGCCAATTAGCGAATGACAGCTTGCTAACAAAGACCAAGTCAAGATGGTATACATACCTGCGTAGCACCAGCATGTTAGCGTCATCATTGTTAGCATGCTGACGTTAGCATTTAGCTCAAGCACTGCTGTGCCTAAGTGCAGCCGCTCAAAGCTGCTAGCATGTCGCTAGAGCATTGGTTGGTGAATACAGTAGCGTCCCTTGGGCCAAATCTGGTCCACTGAAAAAAGCAGAAGTTTCCCTTAACATATTTTTCGTAAATATATGCTGTAAATAACAATGTAAATACAAGGCTCTTGTAAATCCCATTACATGTCACAACGTGACAACTATTGTCAATGATATAATAATTAATTTGTTGGCAATGTATGATTCTGCAAACCAGGAATATGTTGCAACTTTCTAGGTTCAGTTTTATGCTGTGACAACAGCATGTTTATGGTCTGTTTAGGTTTAGGCATTAAAACCACCTGGTTAGGAAAAGACCATGTTTCGCTTGGCCTGGTTCTGCTGCTACAAACACAGCTCAGCAGCATCTCCTGTAATGTGCTGGTGGTTTCATGCTTACAGATTTTGAAACACTGTCACAAACAGTGGTCTCTGGTGTGGTTTCATGCTTACAAATGTTGAAATCTTGAACATTGGTCTCTTGCCGTGTGTACACTGACTGAAAAATGTCCGTAACAGATCCAGTGGTTTCATGCTTAGAAATGATGACATCATCCAGTGGTTTAGCTGCTAAAAATGTTGAAATCTTGAACATTGATCTCTTGTTTGTCACAACTACAGCTGGAAAGATCTGGTGGTTTCATGCTTACAAATGTCGAAACTCACCAGTGGTTTCACGTCAGCAAAGGTCTTTTGCTTAAAAAACTGTGTCCTGACGTCGCCTTAAAAGATTCAGTGGTTTTAACACTTACAAATGTTGAAACACTGTCTCAAACAGTGGTGTCTTGCCTGTTTCAAACAGATAGCAACTGTCCTGATTTCACACTGACAAATGTTGAAACTATCCAGTGGTTTCAAGCTCAAAAATGTTTAAATTGTACCGTGAACAGTGGTCCTTTGTCTGTTGTACACACAGTTGGAAAATGTCTTGATGGCTCCTTAAAAATATCCAGTGGTTTTACTGTTACAAATATAGAAACAATCAGCGGTTTCATGCTGACAATACTGAGCAGTGGTGTCTTGTTTGTGACATACACAGCTGAAAAATGTCACAACGTCTCCTTAAAAGATCAAATGGTTTCATACTTTCAAATGTTTAGATTTATCCAGTGGTTTCACTCTTACTACGCTGAAACACCATCTCAAACGGTGGTCTCTTGCTTACTGTCTCCAGCTGTCCCACCACCTCCTGACAGGAAAAGACAGCTAAAACATGTAGCTTGAGCATGACATGACTTGATACGATCCTATGTAGAATTTTGAATGTATCCGTGTTTTGCAGAAACGCAGTGCCAACGTTTTACCGCGGCGACTGGGCTGCTGTGCCTCGTTTATCCACCAGGCAGTTTATAACAGAATAGCATATCATTGCCAGCCAAAACAAACTTGTTTGTAAATCAATTTTATTCTTAAATGCATCAAAAGAAACAAACAGCACATACAGGCCTGATTTAAAACTGTGGCCCCCTGCTACAGGTCAGAGGATCTCGGGTACACTAGAACTTGGTGGACATACAAACATCTTTCTTGCCGTCCAAGAAATAAGTGCCCCTATCCATCTATCCATCCATCCATTTAACCATCCCTCTCTTCTCTACTGCCCCCACCCCCCTTACTTCCTTCAGCCACTGTGACAGCCTCATCTGCCATACATCTGTTAGAAAAGGGATTTAGTTCTGCTTAAGTTCCTCTCACTCGTTGAGGGGGGCCCCTTACAGCAAAGCGCTTCAGTCCAATTTAAGCCCCGACTGGCCCAGCCAAGGACAACTGCTTGTTTTCCTCTCTGTGGTGTCTGGACAGCTGTGGCTGGTGCGTGTTAGGGACAAATTTGGGATTGATTATATGTACTTTATCCAAAGCTAGCTCACGGGCGGTGAAGCAGACTCAGAGTTTTGAACTCGGGGTCTCTCAGCTGGGGAATGTAATGCACATGCAGCAGCAGCAGCGGTCAGCTTAAAGAGACTTAATGCGGGGATACGACAGCAACAGTTGTCTGTAGACGGCCATGACACATGCATGAAGTTTCTCTTGTTTATGAGAAGAACTTTTGATTATTTTTTGGTTTTGAAGGAAACATCAACCTGAGACTTTTGCTTAAATTTTGCAAAAAAAATGAAGCAAAGCCATTGTAGCTATAGCTGAGCTTAAAGTATTTGTGTTGCTCATTCTTTGTTTTATGTACCGTATTTGTTTTGTGTATTATACTACAAATGATCTAATAAAAAAGATGAATAAAGATGGCTTCCACATCTTTGTGTCTGCACACACACTTGAAACACCTCTTAGTTCTATTGATCTTAGTCCATATTGATGTTTAACTGCTCGGTGGCGATAGTTTGATGCACATCACGTCCGTCTGCTCCACTTCCAGTGATCACACATCTGTGAAAAATCTTCCCCCCCCATCTATATTTATCCAGAAGGGGGACAGATGTGACAATAACATCATTTAGAGTGGCATCATCTGAGGCTGTGATTGTTTTAATCTGTATGATGAACGACAAGTGACCAGCTTTTTTTTTTTACAGAGAGTGTTTTCACTTCCCAGATTTTATCAAGCGCAGAGAAAAACAAAACAAGCGCATTAGGCATGTTATCGTTCACAACAGAGGGAAATACTCCACTCTTGAAGGCAAGTCATTAATTTTATGAGGTCTATGGGCGGCGGTGGACTGCGGCCTGTACGATCCTGAGATTATTTCATGGAGCTGTTTTCTTCTAGGAACAACTTCCCAGACAGAGCGCCACAAGACGGGCTTAGTTATCTGAGAGGTAAAGCCAAATCCTTGAATGTCCAAGAATCGGCATGGACCTCACAAGTTGACCTTTATGGTCTCCGAAAAGCTCCTCAACTCCTACCCAAACACCTCTCATGACCCCTCAGATTCATCTTGTGACGCTTTGCAGGGTCTGGACCCTCAGACTGAATGAGAACTGGATAAACTAGCTAGTCAGCTCCGTCTCCTCAGTCCCAGGAGACATTTTTATGCATAACAAGTACTTTCTTTAAGTATATTAAGCTGATAAGTCTGATAAGTACTCTTTTTGTTCTATGTAATGTAACCAGCAGTGTAACAGATCACAGCTGCATGACAGTTTTAGCATTAATACTCAGATGTCTGTTTGTCAGTGCCGGTCAGGAGGTCAATCAGCCCGCTGCAGCACTGCAGTCCAAACCCTCCGAACCCTCCTCTGCCTGGTGTCCTGTGTGTCGCTCGGCCACCAGGGGGCAGTGAAGCCTCTCTCCTCACACGTGTCGGGTGGAAGAAAAGCCTCCACACCAAGTTTTGGAGGGCTGGCGCCGGGCTGCCCCTGCTGAGTTCGTGCGCCTCTTTCAGAAAATGAACTTATTCTGATTGTCAGAACGCGTCGACGCGACTCCCAGTGGCGATCAGGAAAGATCACTATAAACAAAAAGTGGAGTAAACTGACATCCTGCTGTTATTTTTGCTTTGTTATTATTGTATTTTTTGGGGGGGTTTTTTGTTTTTTTTCAGATTTGATTTCTGTTTATGAGCTGCGCGGTGCGGCAGACTGTAAAATTGAAAAACGTGGGGGTGAAAGAAAGAATGCGGGGAAATCGGACTGGTGGAGTGACTTTGGGAGGGTTTCAGCTCAGCCGAATTTAGCCCCTGCGTCTGCACTACTTCACCTAACCCTAACTGTGTCATTTGCCGGGAATATTCTGGAAGATCGGTGACACGGATGCTTAAATGTGCAGAAAACCTTATGGAGTGCGGATGAAAAGGGGGAAAAAAAAAAAAAAAAAAGATTTGTTTTTAATTAGCAAATTGCGGGCTCAGGTACTGTATGTGTGTACGGTGGATGAGTCACGCAAGATCTCCTAAGGTTCACCACCATCACCACCACCACCATCAGCAGCAGCAGCAGCAGCAGACAGCGTCACCCAACCACTCTGTTGCCCACACAGGCGTTAAGAGAGGGAGGAGGGCGCTGCTGGAACAAGTCGATCCGACTCTTTCTCCTCCGCTGGACTGATCACGCTGATTGATCGTCGGGGTGCGTCCCTGGAGGAACCCCCCTTTGCGAGGAGACTCGGAGGACCGAAGGGGTGGGTGGGGAAAAAAGAAAGAAAGAAAAAAAAAAAAAAGGAAAGGAAAGAAGAAGACCGCCGCTGTGGTCGCAGATGCCACGCAGGGAGGAAGAAGGGGAGGAAGAAAAAAAAAAAGAAAAAAGTGTGTGTGTGGGCGGATGAATGAGGAAGTTCAGAGCGCGGATTGATGGTCGCACACCTACTGTACCAGGCACTTTATCGCAGCGCAAAGGAAGGGGGGGAAAAAAGAGGGGATTCTCCGTCTCTCCCATCCACCAGATTATTTTCTCGCTCTGTGATCGGAGGTGATCCGCGCATGGGAAAATGACAATCAAGTTTGTGGTCATCCTCCTCACACTTCTGCTCGCTCAAGGTGCTCGGTGAGTCCGGCGCTGCACCTGCGGTTATTTGCATGATCAACAGCTGAGAGAGGGGTGCTTTTATTCACCTGGAGCCTCCAAAAGTTCACATGCGACTGTTGTGATTGTGTGTGTGTGTGTGTGTGTGTGTGTGTGTGTGTGT